>KQ994517.1:15281-66638 GCA_001598015.1 Dorcoceras hygrometricum
TACACCGTAATTCCTGCTCCACTACAAGGTAAATTGCTCACTCACAGAGCCAATTTGTCTTCTTTCCATATTTGTGCTAGCATGGAGAAACGGCTTCTGTACACTGTACTATTTACCCAAAATAGTACCTAACTTGTCTCCTTCATTCCAGGCAACTGTACGATCGTACAAATCTTTTCCTTAAGAGCAAACGATCGTATTTGAAATATTTTGAGCTTGTGCCTGAAATTACTTTGATAACCAGCACTATCTTCATCGTCGTTGTCAAGAACTTCGACTGGAAAAACTCTTGGAAGAATTCACCTGCTGATATGCATATGTGTTTTTCCATCTGCTGATTTCTTTAGCAATAAAACGATGTCGTGTCAACTTATTTAAGTGACGCCGTTTTGCTATCTTTGTAAAGCATCTGCTGGTTAACAACATGTAGCTATCTGCTGAAACAATACTTCTGCTGAAATCTCTAAGGAACGCTTCTGCTGAATTGTTCAAATCAATACGCTGTCGTTCCAACTTAACCAAACGCTGTCGTTTCGCAATCTTCAACGAAAAGACTAAGAAACTGCTGATTCTCTTCAAGAATGCTTCTGCTGATTACTTCATCTGCTGATACGAAACTGTGCACTCCATGACGTCGTTCCAACTTATCAAAACGTTGTCGTTTAGCAAAACACGCTGAAGCTCAAATCGGTACCTGCTGATCGAGACAACAACATCTGCTGAATGCTCTTCAATGAAGTATCTGCTGAATCTCTCTGAATACAAATCAACCACTGAAAGCATACCAACTGCTGAATTACCACTTGAAAACACCAACTTCTGAATCTGCTACTGTAGATAGATAAACTCCTGCGACAACCGATTGTCCAATAGCAACTTGTCTTATTTTTGTTATCACCAAAACTTATAAATATTGTCCTAACAGAATCATTGAAAAACTCAAGGATTTGCCAAACGAACATCATTAAACCATTTTCTAAAACATCTTTTGAATCAAAATTACAGTAAACGTAACTTTTGCAAAAACAGAGCATGAACTTCTGGTTTTTCTTGAAGAACAGCCGAAGCCATCTTCCTTTTCTTTAAAACATACATAAACATATAAAACATAATTGAATATATATTTTCCATTGAGTGAGCAAGAAACAGAGTTTACTTGCCTGAATTCTTTAACACAACAACAGCAGCAAATCCAGCAAACCTCTACGCATCGCCTGTTTCTTTTAAAAACTTTGAAAGGATTTTGTTCGGCTTCTTCCAAGAGAGCACCGCTTCTAAATGATTTAATTTGAAGATAACGATGCATGAAGCAGCTTAACATCCTTTTTATATGCTTTAAAATGTCTAATGAAGGAAGACACGTTTAATAAATATGCCCAAATTCCACTAAAGCGTGCTCTATTTTAAAATAAAGAGATGCACATTGAATCCGAACGTTTTTAATTAAAACAAAAGATTCAATTGGCTTGTAGAAATTCAACTAGACAACTATTATAATTGTATTCTTAACATCTGAAAATCAACCCAACATAAAGAAGGCTGAACATTACGTGAGACATGAAATCTGAACGCACATATCATGAAATCTGAATTTAGAAATGGCATACACATGAAATCTGAAACTCGATCAATTCAAGAATTGAAATAAAATAGCATTGTAATCCCTCAAATCTCATAATTTGCTAATTGTGGACTATGAAAAAGATCTGGTCGTTACAGTCGGGGATAAAGCAACACACTTCTGTAATCGTGATTGCCATGAGACAGCTCCCCTTGCGAAAGTGTAGATAAATCCTGAAGTAGATTTTCTACTATCAATATCTCTGGCCATATCTGCATCTGTATAGCCCTCCAAGATTGGATCAGCTTCCCGGTAACAAAGACATAATTTTGTAGTACCATTTAGATACCTGAGAATCCACTTTACTGCCTCCCAATGCTCCTTCCCGGGGTTGGAGAGAAATCGAATCACCATTCCCACTGCATGAGCAATATCTGTCCTTGCACACGCCATTGCATATATCATACTTCTAACTGCTGAAGAATACGGTACTGATGACATTCACCGATGTCTTCCTTGGATGAAGGGCATGCACTCTTAATCAACTTGAAATGATTGGCGAGTGGAATGCTGACTGGTTTGGCGTTGTTCATGTTGAACCACTCAAGCACACGCTCAAATGTACTTCTCCTACGATAACCATAATCGTCAGTTGTTTCTGTCTCGAACAAATCTGCATTCCCAAAATCTGCTGAGCCGGTCCTAAGTCTTTCATCTCAAAAGACTTGGACAATATCTTCTTCAGCTGGTTGATTTTCGTTGCATCTTTTCCTATGATCGGAATATCGTCTACATATAGTAGAAGTGCAGCAAAATCCCTGTCTGAAATTTCTGAATATAGACACACTCATCTGCTGCAGTTTTCTTGTACCATTGACTCTTCATGCATGAGTCAAATTTCTTGTACCACTGTCTTGGTGTCTGCTTCAGACCATACAAGATTTTCTTTAGCTTGCACACGAGATTATCACGTGAAACCTCAAAACCTTCTGGCTGTTCCATAGAGATTTCTTCGTTTAAATCTCCATGAAGAAAAGTTGTTTTCACGTCCATATATTCAAGTTCCAAGTTCATACTTGCTACCAAGCCAAGTATAACTCGGATTGACGTCATCTTGACTACTGGTGAAAAAATCTCATCAAAGTCAATTCCCTTCTTCTGTTGAATCCTTTTACTACCAATTGTAATGCCCGAGATAATTAAGAAGAGAATTAGTAAGTAAGAACCAGCAGCAAGAGTTCTTTGTGTATCTGCTGGTTTATTGAGGTGTCTACTGGTTTTGATGACGTGCGACGTCGTCGTTTTGGTAATAAACGCAAGTTAGTCGATGCAAGTATGTGAATTTGGTTCCAGCTGAGAGAGCAATGCGACATCGTTTTGACTTATGAACAGGAACCTCGATACGATATCGTTTTGCATGAATGAGTGACCAGTCGAGGGATCTGAAATCAGTCGATGGTTTGTTGTATCTGCTGATTGTTATAGGCGCAGCGACGTCGTTTGGGTAAGTGCAACTGCTGGTTTCGAATCGTTGTGAAGGATGGATGTCTGCTGGTTTACCAGCAGTTGGTAGCGATGTGGCATATCTAGTACGGCGTCGTCTAGATTAGTTGACGCGTCGTCGTTTTGAGTAATTTTGCGTAACCAGCTACTGATGGATTTTGAAGGGAATTCGACAACCAGCATCTGGTTCTTTGCAAGAGATATTGTTGCCTGCTGATAAAACGTTGCGGCGTCATTTCGTTTAGTTGGAACGGTGTCGTTTCGAGATTGTAATTTCGAATACAACATTTGATTTCTTCTGCTGACTTTAACGAGAGTTCCTTACGCACCTGCTGGTTTATACACCTGCTGGTTTGTATTCATGCGACTAACAATAGGATGATACTTCCAGTCGAGGGAATGAAATATGACTATTTTGAACAGCGATTGAGTTTGTTTAACGATGACATATTTTAGTGTGACCAGCTGGTGAGTGCTTTTAGTAGAGATCGGGACTCAGCTGTTGGGCTATTACGTCGTCGTCTGGGGTAATTGATACAGCGTTGTGTTGATATTGAAATACAGCGACTGGTTGTTATGTGACAGCTGATTGAGAAAGCTGGTTTTGTTGTGACTGGTTGCTACTGCGGCTGGTTGTTGCTCCTGCTGTATAACAAGAGAATGATGAATGTTTCGAACAACGACTGAGGAAGATAAACAACAGTTGAGGAATCTGTTTAACGTTATCCACTTTCGAAGCGGTGGGAGTATATCCGATCTGGGAAATCAATACTCAGCATGACACGTGGAATTCATACCGATTGCATTGGAAATTCCACCAGAACCAGAGACTTGCACTTATAAATAAGATTGAATTCGAATACTGGAACACGGTGAATATTGATATTGAACTGTGATTCTGTGAAGTTCCCGGGAAGTATTGAAACAGAGTTTGAAAGCAAAAAGTGGAGTGTTTCCAAAACAGAGAATATGAAGGTATAATTTGACAGAAGAGTCATGGACTAGATTACTCAAGAATGAGTTTTCTTGAGTTATCCCGCTGAAATCACATACATGTTGGATTACTGTTCTTGATTTAGAACTTGAATTGTGTATGTGTCGATCCATCACAGGTAGTGGATCTTTTATATTTGCATGACATTACATATTGAAGAGAATTGAATTGATTCTAATGCCCAGGACTGAGTTGGCCTGATTTTCGAAGCCGGAGATGGTTTCGATAGATGAATATTTATGTCAAGATCGGATACGAATCTTGATGGCATCGAACTGAAATGGAATCAATTCCGAGATCGAAGAAGAGAAACGGAATCATTTCATTGCATTGCATTTTATTACAGTTGATACACTGTTATTTGCTTTATTGATATTGTTCATACCTGCTGATTATACTAAGATGATTCTCACCGGAGTTTATCCGGCTGTTGTTTTGTTTTGTGTGTGTGCATGACAACAGGAGGAAGAAACTAGTGGGGAGCAACCAAGGGTAGCGAGAGAGTAACTACCTAGACGATGGGTCAGCAGCAGGAAGAATAACTACCAGCTGATAGTTTATGTTTTTGGACAGTTGGTTTTAGGTTGCTCAAATCTGGTTTTGTATGTAAGAATTAAGCGTGTATTAGTAAACTTAGCTTGTACCTGCCAAGGACAATGACGTGTTTTAATAAATGAATAATGTTTGCGATACCCGCTGAATTTTCCTTTATGCTTCTGCTGAAATTTTCTTATAAACCAGATTAGATTTAATAAACTTGTTTAGTTTAAATTAATCACCCACTGATCGAGATTAGCGAATTAATTGTGAGCAGAGAGCCTCACAACAAGTGGTATCAGAGCCTACTACATCATTAAGATCATTGAATTAGATGAGTGGGGGTAGATCAAGTTCTTCCTGAGTGATTAATTGGTTGCATGCTTGTGTGGTATATGTTTTACTTCTTTTGACTTTATATCACCTGATTATGTGAAGAACTGGTAAGACTATGCCGATCAGATTTGAGAATTACATGCTCTTTGAGAAGAGAATAAATGGCATGTATTGAATGAAGCATGAATGAGAACTCGATCTTTTGAAAAGCAGTACAGTGATGTATGATAATCAGAGGAGGGACTGAGAGTGACTTGTTATTGATTGATGAGAAATGATGACCAAGTCTGTTTGATTTATAGATATGCCTCCTCGAAGACCAACAGACAGACAGAGCAGTGTAGTACATCGACTGATATGTTGAATGCAGCTGCTACTCCGATGGAAACGTTGTTGAAATGGTTTCAGTATTTTAAACCACCAACGTTGGCAGGAACAGAGAATTCGATAGAATGTGAGAACTGGTTGGAAGATATTGAGCAATTATTTGAAGCACTCGAGTATACCGATGATCGTCGGGTAAAACTGATAGTTCACCAGTTGCATGGTCTGGGTAAGAGTTGGTGGATAGCAACCAAGAAAGCGCTTGAGAATCAGGGTACTGTGATTACTTGGACAGTATTTCGAACAGCTTTCTATCAAAGATTTTTTCCCGTTTCATATCGGAAGGATAAAGGGGCTGAATTTGCAAACCTGAGACAGGGGCCATTAACTATTGAAGAATATGTTGCTAAATTTACCGGCTTGCTTAAATTTGCTCCACATGTTGCTATCAGCGATGGAATTTCAAATTCCATCGCCCCCTCGATTTGACGTTGGAAGCAGCAGTAGTGGAAAGAAAAATTTCTTTCCAGGAATAGGAAAACAATTTAAACATTCAGGTATCAATAGCTCCTCCAGTTCAAGTGAATTCAAACAACTGGGCGCGGGACAGAAATTTGATGATTATTGTACCAAGTGTGGAGGCAGACATGCTACAGAACAATGTAGAGGAGTGTCTGGCCTTTGCCGTATTTGCAATCAACCGGGACATTTCGCGAGAATATGTCCTCAACGTAATTCTGGGAATTTACAGAATTCGGAAGCAGCAAGAACGATGCCAATACCAGAAAGGCAAGCCTCCTCTGTACATTCATTTCAACCCCAGAATCAGCAGCAGGGTAGACAAGGAGGAAGCCAAACAGTAAGTCAACCACCTAAACAGCAAGCAAGAGTGTTTGCTTTGACTGAAGAACAAGCACAAGCAGCTCCTGATGATGTTTTTGCAGGTAACTGCTATTTGTGCAATTTTCCTGCTTATGTGTTAATTGATACGAGGTTTTGTTACTGCATGATTCCTATATGCATATAACGACTGTTGATGAGTTCGGGGACGAACTCGAATTTTAGAGGGGGAGAAATGTAATGCCCGAGATAATTAAGAAGAGAATTAGTAAGTAAGAACCAGCAGCAAGAGTTCTTTGTGTATCTGCTGGTTTATTGAGGTGTCTACTGGTTTTGATGACGTGCGACGTCGTCGTTTTGGTAATAAACGCAAGTCAGTCGATGCAAGTATGTGAATTTGGTTCCAGCTGAGAGAGAAATGCGACATCGTTTTGACTTATGAACAGGAACCTCGATACGATATCGTTTTGCATGAATGAGTGACCAGTAGAGGGATCTAAAATCAGTCAATGGTTTGTTGTATCTGCTGATTGTTATAGGCGCAGCGACGTCTTTTGAGTAAGTGCAACTGCTGGTTTCAAATCGTTGTGAAGGATGGATGTCTGCTGGTTTACCAGCAGTTGGTAGCGATGTGGCATATCTAGTACGGCGTCGTCTAGATTAGTTGACGCGTCGTCGTTTTG
Organism: Dorcoceras hygrometricum; assembly: GCA_001598015.1. NCBI lineage: Eukaryota > Viridiplantae > Streptophyta > Magnoliopsida > Lamiales > Gesneriaceae > Dorcoceras > Dorcoceras hygrometricum. The sequence continues at coordinate 22,060 of KQ994517.1, forward strand.
AGTAATTTTGCGTAACCAGGCTGATAGATTTTGAAGGGAATTCGACAACCAGCATCTGGTTCTTTGCAAGAGATATTGTTGCCTGCTGATAAAACGCTGCGACGTCGTTTCGTTTAGTTGGAACGGTGTCGTTTCGAGATTGTAATTTCGAATACAACATTTGATTTCTTCTGCTGACTTTAACGAGAGTTCCTTACGCACCTGCTGGTTTATACACCTGCTGGTTTGTATTCATGCGACTAACAAGAGGATGATACTTCCAGTCGAGGGAATGAAATATGACTATTTTGAACAGCGACTGAGTTTGTTTAACGATGACATATGTTAGTGTGACCAGCTGGTGAGTGCTTTCAGTAGAGATCGGGACTCAGCTGTTGGGCTATTACGTCGTCGTCTGGGGTAATTGATACAGCGTTGTGTTGATATTGAAATACACCGACTGGTTGTTATGTGACAGCTGATTGAGAAAGCTGGTTTTGTTGCGACTGGTTGCTACTGCGGCTGGTTGTTGCTCCTGCTGTATAACAAGAGAATGATGAATGTTTCGAACAGCGACTGAGGAAGATAAACAACAGTTGAGGAATCTGTTTAACGTTATCCACTTTCGAAGCGGTGGGAGTATATCCGATCTGGGAAATCAATACTCAGCATGACACGTGGAATTCATATCGATTGCGTTGGAAATTCCACCAGAACCAGAGACTTGCACTTATAAATAAGATTGAATTCGAATACTGGGAACACGGTGAATATTGATATTGAACTGTGATTCTGTGAAGTTCCCGGGAAGTATTGAAACAGAGTTTGAAAGCAAAAAGTGAAGTGTTTTCAAAACAGAGAATATGAAGGTATAATTTGACAGAAGAGTCATGGACTAGATTACTCAAGAATGAGTTTTCTTGAGTTATCCCGCTGAAATCACATACATGTTGGATTACTGTTCTTGATTTAGAACTTGAATTGTGTATGTGTCGATCCATCACAGGTAGTGGATCTTTTATATTTGCATGACATTGCATATTGAAGAGAATTGAATTGATTCTAATGCCCAGGACTGAGTTGGCCTGATTTTCGAAGCCGGAGATGGTTTCGATAGATGAATATTTATGTCAAGATCGGATATGAATCTTGATGGCATCGAACTGAAATGGAATCAATTCCGAGATCGAAGAAGAGAAACAGAATCATTTCATTGCATTGCATTTTATTACAGTTGATACACTGTTATTTGCTTTATTGATATTGTTCATACCTGCTGATTATACTGAGATGATTCTCACCGGAGTTTATCCGGCTGTTGTTTTGTTTTGTGTGTGTAAACTTGTTTAGTTTAAATTAATCACCCACTGATCGAGATTAGCGAATTAATTGTGAGCAGAGAGCCTCACACCAATCGTGCTTATATTTCACCACTTTTCCACTGCCATATTTCTTCAACTTGAACACCCATTTATTTCTTAGTACCTTCTCCCCTTTTGGAAGTTCTACGTTATCATAATTATGATTCTTCTGCAGAGATTTAATCTCATCTTGCATTGCTAGCAGCTATTTTTCTTTATTCTTATGAGATACTGCTTTTTGGAAACTCTCTGGTTCTCCATCTTCAGGAAGCAGAAGGTACTCGAATTCCATATATTGCTTAGATGGAATTCGTCCTCGTTCAGACCTACGAACTTCTGGAATAGTCTAAGAAGATTCACCATCATCTGGGCCTTGTGATGGTCCTGGAACATCTGGCGGAGTAGGTTGTGGCTCCCCCTGCTCAACACCCTCTTCTTCCTCAGCTTCTGCTTCAGGCATATCTTCTGGCACTATATCATCATCTCTCATGAACGGTTTTACTTCTGCATCTGAATTTTGAGCACCAACATTTGACTTCTGAGACATTGTGGGCTTTTCAATGTCTTCTATTTTCTGGCTTTAATGGAACACAAAATCCTGATTCTGATCACCTTCTTCTCCTTTGGATCCTATAAACTATATCCAACTTCTATCTCCTTAGCCAATGAAAATGCATGGAGTGGTCCTTGCATCGATCTTTTGTCTGAGCTCCTTGGATACATGTGCGTACGCTAAACATCCGATACTCTTAAGTGGGAGTATGATGGATCCTTTCCAGACCACAATTTCTCTGGAATTTCAAAATTCAGTGGTACTGATGGTGATCTGTTGATGAGATAACATGAGGTTCTGACTGCTTCTCCCCAAAATGGCTTTGGCAGTTTAGTATGCTCCGAACACGTTCCATGATTGTCCGGTTCATTCTTTCTGCTACACGTTGTGCTGAGGGGTGCGTGGGCCCTTATTCTCATGTCGAATACCGTATACTTTGCAATACGCATCGAACACCTTGGAATTGTATTCGCCTCCATTACGACACTTCAATTTCTTCGCAGTTTCACGTTCTACTGTGACATGAAGCAGTTTGAAGCATTCGAATACCTGGTCCTTTGTCTTCAAGAAATAGACCCACACCTTTCGAGAAGCATCATCAATGAACGTCAGAAAAAATCTGTTTCCGCCTAGTGATTCAACCTCCAGGGATCGCAAACATCAGAGTGTACCAGACTAAGAAACTCTGATCTTCTCGTTGAAGAGGAACTAAAGGAGACTCTGTGCTGCTTCAAATAGACAATGATTGCAAGGATCCAGCGCAGCATGTTTGTCAATGGTGATAAGCTCCTTCTTTATTAGGGTAGATAACCCTTTCTCACTCATGTGACCGAGAGGTGCCACAAAGTTTGAGAACCCTCCTTCTCAGCTACGTTGAGGGTGTATATACATACCTTCACGTGAGTCTTGTATAGTGAGCCACAAAAGTGTCCTCGAGCGACTATCAAAGCGCCCTTTGACATTTTCCATGTGTTGTGGCTAAAATGATTTGTATAGCGTTGTTTGTCAAGGGATACTCCAGAAAGAAGATTGAGCCGAAGATCAGGCACATGTCGAACATCCTTCAATGTGATTGTACTCCTGACACTTTTCTTTATTTAACATCACCAATTCCTACAATCCCAGAGTAACTAGTGTTTCCCATCTTCAATGCTCCAAAGTCACCAGCTTTGTATGTAGTGAAATAGTCTTTGTGCAGAATCACGTGGTAGGATGCTGCAGTATCTATCACCTATTTTGTGTCTTCTCTTGAGACGTGAAGACATGTCTCATTACGGGTTGAGCAAAACGGTACATCTCCAGAAATGATGACTAGCGTTTCTTCACCCTTGTTCTTCGGCTGAGAATTGTTCTGGCTTGATCCTCAAGCCATTTGTAGCATTTCTTCTTCGTATGCCCTTCTATTCCACAGTGATGGCATTTCTACGAAGGTTTTCTGCCATCAGTGGATCAGCCCCTGCTCTTGCTCCTGCCTCTCCATTTGCCTTTACACCTTTGTTGTTTCTCCTGTTGTCATCCTCGGGGCTATGTGACAAGGGCATGAGTCTAGTCTGTGCCCATATCCTTTCTCCTGGCCTTCTCGTTGAACAGTACATCCTTAACCATAAACATGGTAAGCTTGCCATCTGGAGCCGAGTTGCCGAGAGAAAACTACAAGTGTTTCCCAGCTTCCAGGAAGTGAACTGAGAAGTAGGAGTGCCTGCATCTCATCACCAAGCGGCATCTCTACAGACGATAACTGGTTTACCAGACTCTGGTACTCACTGGTATGCTCGGAATTATAAGTTCCACTTTTGAACTTCATATTGACTAATCGCCTCATCAACAGGGCTTTATTCCAAGCGGTCTTGGCCTCGTACATGTCCTCCAGCTTCTTTTAGAGGGCATATCCGTCTATCTCCTGTGCAACATGGTGAAAGACACTATAATATTGCCAGATTTGACAATAGATTTCCGGTTTAATTTCTTCCACTCTGACGCTTTGGTTGGATCAAGATTTACACCCTTCGATTCTACGGGATCGAAGAAATCTTTACAGCTAAGGAGATCTTCCATCCGAGTTTTTCACAGCGTGTAGTTGGTGGCAGTGAGCATAATCATAGCTCCGAAATATGATGTTGACTCTTCTGTGGTCATTTTCAATATTTAATTTATCAAAATAGGAGCTAATTCTCATAAAACAGAGCACATCGTTGTGTCCGGAACAACCAAAAAACGATGGAATAGGCACTTTGGGGTCAAAATTCAACTTCTGAAAAAGTTGAGGGCAAGCTGCAACTTTTTGAAAGTGTAGGGGTGTCAGGCCCGGTGCGCTAAATCAAGGATTAATTACTCAATTAATCATAAATTACACGAAAGCTTAAAATTATGGGCTAAAATTTTTCATTTGGGCCTGAACTGAAAATCAACTCTTAAAATACGATCATACTCAAAATATGGATTTTTAACTCGAAAACCCAACATCACAACAGTAAACCATATCCAAGTATACAACAAATATCGATCCCCAAAATACAATATTCGCACAGGACATCCCTTGGTTTATTTATTCAGTACATAATATATATAACTGGGACTCAATACGGGGATCTATCAGCTGATGCTCCACTCAGTCCAGCTGAATTTTCTGAAGATCCTGAAAGACCAACAGACCAAAGCAGCCCAAAAAGAGAAAATAGAACGAGTTCAAACCTCAGTACGAAGAGCAATTTACCACAGCTATCAGATACACATGCAACATATCATGTCGTGTCATGCATGAGGGCTACCAAAGAATCATTGGTCAGCAAAGCACAACGACTCAGCTGTGCAATAAATTTCAATCAATCAGCAGAATCCAAATCACAGCGACTCAGCTGGCTATCACGACTCAGTGACGACATTGACCTTTATCATTAAATGTAATTGCAGGCTTTGTTGACTTTGAGCTCTGTCTTGATCAGACAAATTAGTTTGTCTTCTAGTATTCGAGATAATGCTTGATCAAACTAATTCGTCTGAGCTGGTTTATCACGAAGCTCCTAATATGATCTGCTCTTGTTCACTAAAATAATGCTTGATCAAACTAATTCGTCTGAGCTGGTTTATCACGAAGCTCCTAATATGATCTGCTCTTGTTCACTAAACTAAACCACTATTCTCCTGAGCTGAACTGTTTTCGTCTGTGCTGATCTTCGTTCTAAGTTTGGTCAGCTTGGGTGTCTACTGATGGACCAGCTCGGATGTCTACAGGACCAACTTAGATGTCTGCTGGACCAGCTTTGATGATTGTTGGTGGTCCAGCTTGGATGTCCTCTTATATTCCAGCTTAAACACCTTCTAAACAGCCCGCAGCTTGTCTCTTCCAGCTCGCTTATGTTCTGCTACAGTGCTCTTTTCCAGCTCGCATCTGATCGCAGCCATTTAGACCTATGGAGACTGATCGAGTACACCTTGCATACTTGGATTCCTGGAAGACTGTTGTCACTTCTTCTTCTATAGAAACACAAGTCTTCTGTGATTGCATTAATCTCTTCTAAAAGAATCTGGCTAGCTAACATCTTTTGTTCTAGAGTCCCTGAACTAGTTTGTCTTTAATCAGCTTAGCTCCTAGTTGAGTAACAACACAGTAAGCGATCCCTAAACCAGTTCGCTTAAAATTTGAACCAGCTTAGACATGTGCTCTATTAATAGATCGTTAGAAACTTACGAAACAGGTTTTGTGTTCATCAACATTCAAATGTGATCTGCTTTTCAGATCCAACACTTTAACATTCAGAAATTTGGCCTAGGAAGACGGTCACCAGAACTCTTGTTAGAAATATTACCATCGCTAACATAGTTACGGTTTTTTTCCAAAACAAGACCATCTCTAAAATAGCAAAAATATATGAGTTCTGTTGCTGATTGATTTAATGCGAACCCCTAGTGACGATATCACACCGACGATAAAATATTAAGTGATGGCTTCGATTTAGCTATGCCGACGTTGTGGCCGAGGGAAAGTATCCAAGTCCAGAAAAAATATTGAAGCGTAAAGCTACTCAAGATCAAACTTATTAATCATGAATGGAAATATCTAATCTAATCTACCCAATAAAAAAGACAAGTTATTAAAGCAATTGTTCGGAATCATTTTATAATTATTATCCATCGTACGAAAGGAATTAAGTTTGTTTAATTTATGCCATGTTGGCATGCATGCATCGTAAGCCTTTCAATTCTACTTCTTTTACTCTCCTCTAATTTCGTGAAAGTAAACAGAATCACTCAACTTATTAAAGGAATAACCAGCCAACCAGATAATAATTGTTAGATTGAGTGGAAAAAGATTACCCTATCTTTTTCATTTACCTCTCTATAATTTTGGTCTGTTATCATCGTAAAAATCAGGGCTTAGTTTCATACCTTTCATTTGTTTCGCCCTCGTTCTAATTCCTTCTCCCACCTTAAAACTATACCAGCTGTAAAAGAGATAAAAACATACTGCAAAAAGCTCGATACTCCACCAAAAGCCCCACGAAACCTAGCCTGCTATTCTTCCTTCTTTCAGTGTCATATATTAAGCTAGAATCCCATTTTTCTTCCAAGCTCTAGTTCTGTTTTTTTTGTCTTTAACTAGCTCTCCCGTCTCCGGCTTATGTCACGGATTCGGGAACCGTTTCTTGGCCAGTTTGGGAAGTAGATTACAGGGAAACCATGAAGAGTTATTGTAGTCTTGGAAAGTTTTTGAAGGTGATTTTTTGCTTACTTTTATTGGTAGGATTCGTTGAGTTCTTGTTAACTGATCACGCCGCTGGAAATGGAGGAAGCAAGCCTGTTAGGGCCATGTCAAAATTTGATCTCAGCTACGCAAGCAAAAGAAGGGTTCCCAATGGACCCGACCCGATCCATAATAGGTACAGCATGTGGTTTTCATCTCTGATTGATCGTAAATAAATGTTTCTTTTTTTTTCATGCAAATTTTACGTGATTTTTTTTTTCTTCATGAAAAATTTTCTTCAAAAATGTAAGTTTATGCTCTGAGATGAAAGTCCATCTTCATCTAGCAAAACGATACATGATTTTGTTAAATTTGTGCATCAAATGATTGATATCGAACAAATTTTCTTACCGAACGATCCATAAATTTACCTATGATTTTTTCGGTTCTCGCGTCATTTTCTTTTATTGCCTATAATATTCTAACACATAAAATAATCGTTTTCATGATTGAATTTTTTTAAAGTTCATCTTAACTTGTTGGGAATTAAAGCATAAAAGAGTTAGTTTGCCCCTCGTACTATACAGCTTTAATTAACAGTATTTAAGCAGACTTTTTAAAGCTAAATTCAAAAACATTTCAATCTCTTTTCGCCTCTTTTGATGGTTTTCGACCTTTTTATGTCACCAAGCAAGATAATCGAATAGCGTGGCGTACTAGACGCGCCAATCAATCGATCAAAAAGAAAAAAAAACAAGAACAATTTCGTATAGTTAATTTGAGAGTTAGTACCAAAAACTGGAAAATTTGGAGGTTGGGTTTTCCTACTTTTGTTTTTTTTAATTCAAGTAATTTATATATATCTTCTGGTTGGATATTTAGTTTATTTAGACTCGACCAACCTTTTTATTAAAACAAAAAAAAAAGAAAGAAATACCCAAGCTTAACTGGTTTGAAATATACTGCGCTCTTGTTATATTTCAAAATGACAATTTGATCAAGTCTAGATAACAAATTATCCTTGTGTCTGGTCTGAGCTAGATCATAAGTTTCTTTTAAAGAATTGTATACTTTATTTTCCGAGCTGGATTCAATCATAAATTTCTGCTTCATATATATAAGCTTATCAACAGGTGAACCCCATCTCAATCATATAATTTTTTGTTCCAAAAACTTAAAAAAAAATTATCTATTTATTTTTACCAATACAAATTTAGGAATCCGCAAATTATTTTTTATGTACTATAAGAAAACATGGTTTCGTAGAGGATTCTTACGTTTTTTTTTTTTTTAATCTGAAACAGAAGATCTGGAAACTCACGTCAACCTCCGGGTAGTCGAGCTTAGATAGAAGATTTGAGATGGTAGCTATGCGGGACATTGCAGATTAAGAGATCTTGAAGAGGCATGTTTTTTTTTTTTTTTTAATATTGATTGTGGTATTTGATGTGACGATTCAAAGGAGGGAAGTTCCATAAATGCTATGCTTGTATAATTATCCTTTTACATTATTACTAAATAAATTTCATTGAAAAGAATATAGAAAATCTTTTCCTATCAATCCGTCTATACACAACTTGGGCAATGTTTGTTTGCCTTGAAGGATTTACGTCGATAAAATTGATCAAAACTAAAAGGATAAGTATGTAATTTTGATTTTTTCCAAAATTAAATCATTTGAAATTTTAAAAAAAAAATTAATTTATTAAATGCTATTACGTATCATATTCAAATTTTTAGTAATAACTATACAGCTCGTCCCATCTCATCCTCTTTCCAGACATACCCAGATCTTTGAATCATCGACGAGATGTGGTGATCGTCGTCATCTAGTCAGTCAAAATGTAATTTTAGTACAATAAATTGACTTTTCCATATACAATACAAATTCCGAAGTAGTGATATCAAATATATTTTTTTTTTAAGTTAACCCATTAATGGGTTAACCTCCTGTATAGGTCAGAGGCCTCTTGACCCATATAGGTTGGTAAGTCGAGGGATATGCACGAGTAGGCAGGGGCCCGGGAGAGATGACCCATATAACGGACTAATTCCCAGAGTATACCCCACAATATTTCATTGAGAAATATGCTCCACACGAGAATCCAACTCGTGAAGCCGGGGAAGTTATTCCCACTTCATCCCAAGTCTTGCCAACTCGCCTGTGCCCCTGGGGGCGATATCAAACATTACTAATATTGACAAAAATTTGTATGCGACCATATTATGATCATATTTCATGAGACGAATCACATTCGTAAAAGAAATTATATTAAAAATATTAATTTCTGATCATAAATATATATTTGGTCGAAAATTTTCTAAATTGACTTGACCCATAAAAAAATTTTAATTTTTATATCAAAAATATTACTTTTTCTCACTAAAATACTATATATGGACATGACCGAACCATCTCATGAATATAAATTCGTGAGATGGTCTCACAAGAGACCTACTTATTAACATGTTAGCACAGTTCCTGATGAAAATCGGATAGACTTAGAAAAAGAATCAATAGTAGTTTAATACCAATTTTCACCAGGATTCTTTCAAATGGAACCCTGCTGTCTACCCAACTAAAGGTGCAGATTGGGCTTTTTTAGTTAACTTATTATGATTTCATACAAAAGCTTACCATAATTTAATTGATGATGATGGGGAATTTTTGTTTAAACATGAGTTGTGTACTGTTGGCATGTGGTTTGAAAGTAAAGCAAATCCACCACTTAAAGTTGTTTGCATATCATGAAAAGAAGAAAACAAAATTGGGGGCATAGCGTCTTTGAGGGGGTTAGTCTTTTTCACTAGATTCTTTTGTGGGCAATGGAAAGAGAATTCGTTTTGGTTCTTTATGATCTTCTTTAAATATATTTTTGACCAAGTCCAGATATAATATATAGGAGAAAAGATTGAGTTGGAGAACATATTTGAATAATAACTCATTCATATTTAAATTTATCAAATATGAATTGAGATTGAATTTATTGGATTAAAGTTTGTACCATGTCATGTACTTGGGTTACTTGGGTATTGAGGTATCAGAAAGATATTACAATGTTTTTTTTTTTTTTTGCTCCTTTTTTTCAAATGTTTTTTTAAAATTATAATTATTTTCGTGTAAAATGGAAAACTTTACTTCGGATAATGTTTTGTCCACTTTTGATTTTCCAATCAATTATTTTATCAAATATTTTATCCGAATAAAACTTTGTATCCACGTTACTTTTTCTCTGAATAAAATAACACTTGGTTATTTTATCAGCTTGCATACAAAAGCTCGGATAGGTGAAATTTTAAAGGAAAACTGAGAAAATATTTCACCGCTTTGATATGCAGACGACATTGCAAGGTAAAAACAATCTAGATAATACAACATTTGTTTGTGGAAATTTTAAGGTTTTGCTGAAAGAATTTCACTAGAATACTTTAATTTATACGACATCTTTTACAGAACCTACATCGATTATAGGACTTACCCATTATCTATACCGAATCTCATAGTTCAACTCCACTATATCCATCAAATAATTATTCAATAGTTCGAGCTCTCGATTGTAGACCACAACCTCACAATCAGCATAATATTTAGCATCTCTTGACAAGCAAAATATTTAATGTCTTTGTATGAAGAGCAACCACTCGTCTATTTTATGAAACACATCTCTCGTTTTTGTGTGAGTGATTGTGTATGTGATACGTATATTATTTATAGTATATATGCTAACACAAGGGAGAACGCTCTTATTAAGCTGCTGGTATCTGTTTACAACCACCTTCTTAAGAACTCTCTCTTTTCTTCTTTCTATTTGTTTTCTCTTCCCTTTTCTTCTATGTTCTTCTCTCTTGCTCATTCGGCATAATCTTCTTTCTGCTCCTTAATTAAGTGGTCTTGAACCATTCAAATATAGGAGACAACGCTTATATGCCAATGTTCGAAGCTTTGTGTTGATTTGATCTTTTATATCTTGGAATAATTGCAACTTCAACTATTTCTTGTCAAATGAAATGCTTCTTATATCGTTCCTCTTCAAGACCATGTATATTTTGAACGGTAGAAATCTTTTTATCCGGCTAATGTCTTCCCAAGCGATTAACATCTTCTTTTGTACGATATGATTTCTAGGCGTATTTATCCGGCGATTCCTTCTTGAGTGATGAACATCTTCTTTGTCCAGTTGATGTCTTCTAACCATATTAATTCGGGTTATGTGAAAATCTTCTTTCATTCGAATGATCTTTTAACTGTCTTTATCCTGTGAAAATTTTTAAGTGGAGAGAGTCTTATTTATCCGGATGGAAATCTTTGAGCGTAGAAAGTCCTTCTTTATTCGGAAGAATTTTTTTATCTGAAAACTTAATTTCTCTAGATAATATGTTTTATCCGGAATAATATTTTCTCGGTCGAGCTTCTTTAAGCAATGAACATCTTTTTATCCAATTGCGCAACTTCTTTACTAGCTATAGGTGAACATTTTCATGCTTGTCCAACTTGCATCCGACGGAACATTTTCATCAATGTAGCATCATTGCATTCAACTTTATGCACACTTTAAGTAAATATTTAAATACACAATAACAAATATAGTGTCGTCAAAATCAAGATCGCTAGTATTTTTCAGACCCTCATCAAACACGATATTAGTCATTTTCGAAAGAAAGATAAGAGTTAGTCGATCGATGTATAATTATTATTATTTTATCCAATATTGTTTTCAAGATCGACGAATATAATTATTATTTTTTATCCAATATTATTTTTAAGATCGACGAATATTAGATTATGAATTTACTTTTATCCACATATATTGACATGTTATCATGAGATAATTCTCACACCATGAATCAAATCAAAACGGACATAAATGAAAACTAAATAAACACTATCAAAACACATAGCGTTTCTCACTCCAAACAAATTTGAAAAAGAAAAATATTTTTTGAAAAATTATCGGGAAATACTTTCAGATCAATGCATCCAACACGACAGCGATAGGCTAAACCAGCCCAAATAAAAATTAAGCCAGGGGTCCATAGTTTGGCCCAATCTACTTTTTTTCCCACACAGGGGCTGAAGCTATCGTACGCGCGAGGCCTAGGTAAACGCACTTGGCACCCACCAGCTCGCCACGTGTAATGTTTCTTCGTTTCTTTGACCCGGCGGAGCCACCGGGAAGAGAAATTTTCAGAATAAAAATAATAAATAAACAGAATGTGCCCACTCATCCACCATTTGACGTACATTTGAATTTCATTTCGCATTCCACCATCTTCAATTCGTTCAAAGTTTCTAATCCATTCTATACTTACATATATAGATATAGATATAGTCATATAGATAGATCTGTCTCTGTTGAATCTGTTTTGTGCATACTTGGACACAAATCTTGAATTTTTTTTTTCTCGTGATAATTGGATATAGATTCGGTCCAAAGGATTACGAAATACTGGGCTTTGAGAATCATGAATAGTTAAAAGTGCTGTCCCCATTTTTGCTCATACTTAGATCTCAGGTGATGCGGCGGCTGGATTGGTTTGTATTTTTACGTGTTTGAAAGTTGAAATCTCGAGCTCCCATTTCAGATCGGAAGTGCGAAAACTTGAACGTTCATAGCAGAGTTGAGGTTTTCGAAGAAATTTTGGTGAAAAAAAATGCCTGGATACGTGGATTTGGATAGGCAGATAGAGCAATTGATGGAGTGCAAGCCGCTGTCCGAGGCGGAGGTGAAGATTTTGTGCGATCAGGCTCGAGCGATTTTAGTGGAGGAATGGAATGTGCAGCCGGTTAAATGTCCTGTCACTGTGTGCGGAGATATACATGGACAGTTTTACGACCTGATCGAGCTGTTTCGGATAGGCGGCAATGCTCCGGACACGAATTACCTCTTTATGGGGGATTATGTTGGTACTATTTTATTATTTTGCATTCACTCTGTGGATTAATTTGGTGGCGCTGTTTGCTTTTGTTGGAACTTAGGTGCATGAGAATTGAATGTTTCGAGGTGTTTGGTAGCTGTTGACTGTTGGTGGGTTGGAGGAATATTGGATTCATCTTTGATGGGTGTTCATGGAAGTTAAGAAGGGTGTTTCTTTTTTTATTGGTGTTTTTAATCTTGTCCTATAGGAAACTAGAGAAATGATAACTCTTGTATGACGTATAGATGTAATGAGTTTCTCTTTTTTCCATAGAGCCGATTCTTTAATGTATTGAGTCCTTATTTGCCAATCAAATTTTCTTGTTAGATATAAACAATAAGTCTGCTCCAGCTGATACCTTAGCTAATTTTGTGCAATTTGGCTCTTATTGGTGGATTTGTTATTTAGATTTCTTTGGTGGTGGTCAACTGAATACGCCCTGGAAAGTTACATTAGAACTTAATTTTGGTTGTCTTTTTTCTTTTCCATATACTTACCCAGTCATTCGTTGTACTTGATGCAAAATGTCAAAGTGAGGTGGGGGCATGGCATTAGTTACTTTGTTTGAGATGTTCATTGAGCATGGCAACATTTTGATTTGGGTAGGTTGTGTGATATGGGATTCTGGGGACTGAGTCACTGGGATGTCATGTAGCTTTAGACTGCTAAGTTGGGTCCATTTAGATGAGGTCGCAACTTGAGAAATATAAAAATTGGATCTTTTCTTGAGGTAATTGTGGTGTACGCCCTCCGACAATGTTTATTTATTTGCCTTACCATCCTATTTATTTAGGACTGTTGTTTTATCTAGCAAACAGATAGAATGATCATGCAACTTTGTCGCAATTGCATTCTACATCTCAAAGATATGTTGAAATGCCCCCTTCTCCTACTAACTCAAAAAGCTGATGCTGGAGTTCGTATGCACGCAAGGGAATAAGGGTTTCTGTTTGCTTTTGTTGTAATGACTTTTTACTTGGTACCAAGATATAATGAGACTTGTGGTTGGATTTACCTTGTATGTTTAGATTACACTTAATAGCCTACTCCATAAAAGATATTGTGATCATACTAAACTTTGCCCTTTTTCTAACAAATCATGCTAAACTTGAGGGATAGAGAGCTTTTTTCCCTGTGAATTGTGATCTTCTGTGTTACACTAATCTCTACCTGTGATAGCATGTTTCTTGTGGTTCTATATATGTTTCTGTTTTTCATTTTTCCGTTAGTTTATAATGAGCATCATAACTTGCCATTAACAAGTCATTCATTTAATGCAGATCGTGGGTACTACTCAGTAGAGACGGTCACGCTTTTAGTCGCTCTGAAAGTGCGTTATAGAGATAGAATTACAATTCTTAGAGGAAATCATGAAAGTCGGCAAATCACTCAAGTGTAAGACCTTTTCTTGTAAGGCTATTAAAGTTTCTGGTAATGCTGTGTTGGATCATGTTCATATGTTTCTGAAGATTAAGTGTGCATATAATCTCAGCACATTTATAAGATTTAAAATTTATGTTAGTGAGTGCACAATTTTTCATATAATGGATAGATTCTATGTATGAAAATTATGGAGGCATGTTTGTGTATTTATGTATAATTATTGCAATTGCAATTGCAAATGCAAATTGGCAAACACCTTTTTATGGTAATGGTAGTGGCCTTGCCATGGTATTATATTTCATAGACCACATGAAAATTTTTAACGTGGTTGATTTCAGGCTTTAGTGCTCTTGGACACTGTCCTATAATAGAAAAAGCACTAGTGAATCAAGTTAATGATTAACTTCTTCTGGTCGTTATTTCTATTTTATGTCCTGACTGGTGAAAATATTCTAAAAATTGTAGAAATGCATGCAATACAAGGGATCATCAAAGCAACTTCGAATCTCTTTGTTGGATCTGTATTTACACACTTTTACTGCTCAGTTCCATGACTGAATATGCTATTCAGTAATTTTCAGAGATCAATCATTGTTGATCTCTTTATTGATAACCTTGCATGATGCAAGAACATTTAATTAAATCAGGATTGATATTTTGGTAGCTAATAAAGCATCATATTAGACAATTTTGGGAACTAGTTCACATGTACTCTTAACATGTAACAACATTCAGTTCACCTGAATGCATGTAATATTTTGATTCTTATTGCTGATATATTGACTCCTGAAGTTATGGGCTTAATTGTAAGATCAAAGTCAGACATTTGTGCTGTTAAAAGACTATTAAAAAACACGATGTAGGATATGACTAAATAAGACTTGATACGAGATTTCTTGACCTCAGTGCTACGACTATGCCCGTAATTATGGCAGTGCCTTTTTGACAACCAGGTATGGGTTCTATGATGAATGCTTGAGAAAGTATGGAAATGCCAACGTGTGGAAGTATTTCACCGATCTTTTTGATTACCTACCCTTGACAGCGCTTATTGAGAGTCAGGTTTGTTTGACAAGTGGAGACATGCTTCGAAAACAAGTGGAGACATGCTTCTATTTCGATGAATATTTGTACTTTAACTAAGCCTTCTTGTGTTTACTTGTAGATCTTCTGCTTACATGGGGGTCTTTCACCATCTCTTGATACTTTAGACAATATTCGATCTTTGGACCGTATACAAGAGGTACGAGGAATCTAATATTGCTAGACCATTTAAAATGCAATATTCTGTCACGCATCACCTATTTACCTGTTATGTATTCTCTCAATTCTTTTTTACCTTTCTCCTCCTCTAGCGGAGAGGGCGAAACTTTTGAACATTTTGAAGCTTTGTTTTCAAAACTATTTTCTCAATCAATCCTTTTGTTCCCAAATTATAATAGGTTCCACATGAAGGACCAATGTGCGATCTCTTGTGGTCTGATCCGGATGATCGTTGCGGATGGGGTATCTCACCACGTGGTGCTGGTTACACTTTTGGACAGGATATCGCCTCTCAATTCAACCATACCAATGGTCTCACTCTAATTTCAAGAGCCCACCAGCTTGTGATGGAGGGTTTTAATTGGTGTCAGGTGAGCTTGTTAATTTAATGACTTGTCTGGCATGCAACCATCCGTGGTTATTTTTATTATAAGCCAGTTATCTCAAAAACTCAGTACTCGTGCGAGATGGATCAATCATAGCCCTATGTTTTAACACTTGGATTTCCAGGACAAGAATGTTGTGACTGTCTTCAGTGCCCCAAACTATTGTTACCGGTGTGGGAACATGGCTGCGATTCTTGAAATCGGGGAGAACATGGAACAGAATTTCCTTCAGTTCGATCCTGCTCCTCGACAGATTGAGCCTGACACCACTCGTAAGACTCCAGATTATTTTTTGTGAACTCAAGAATCTCGAATTCCTATTCTTAGTACATGCTTTAAGATAGAAGAGAGTGTTGTTATTTGAGGATAATTGACAAGAGAATTTCCGGAGAGTCAGACTATGGCACTGCCCTTGTCTTGTATATTTTTTTTCCTAAGAGGACACAAACGCAAACATGGTACAATGTGTTTTGTAATTTACAAGGATGTTCGTAGGAAACAGGACACGGTAAATTAAATAATTTTGCAGTTTTTTCATTTCTTAAAATCTCAATTTTGTTTAAATTAATTAAAAACAAAAATATGTTTTGATTCCAATATATTCAAATAATTTAGGTTTTTAATGGATGTTGCTCACAGCATATAAATTATTTTCTTCTTTCTCTTTCTCAATTTAAGAATAGAGTCGGTCACACAAAATCGAGGTCGTTTAATTTATTGCATTGAAGTGCATGATGTAATTCATTACATAATACTCAATTTAAGAATAGAGTCAGTAACGCAAAATCGAGGTCGTTTAATTTATTGCATTGAAATGCATGATGCAATTCATTACATAATATTGTGTATAATCGATTGTTTTTCCATCCGATGAGCTTTCATTGGGTCTGAAGGTCGGGAGGTCATCCTTGAGCATCGAAATGTTTGCAGTGAATGAGTGGGAATGTGTTGTGAGGGGACCCCTGTAACTGGATATCTCCAGTTCTGTTCCAGGGACTCGGGATAGGCCTGGACAAATGGGTGGAAATGTGTACGTCGGTTGACCTATGACCACAAATCTAGAGCTTTGTCTTGGGACAATACATCTTGGGTCACCTACAACCATAGAACCAAGTCAGAGGGGTTCGATATATTTTCGACGAAGTCCCTTCGATGCTTAAGTCATCTTGAATGATCGAGAGAAAGTAAGAGTATATGGAGCTGAGAGCTCGTGAGAGTCTGTAAGGTGAAGCATACCTGGATATTTATGGAGGGGCTAAGTAGCGGGCATGTTACCTGCGTGTGACGTGCTGACGCAAGTCTTAGGCCTAGTATTACGCATACGTTGATCATTTTCCAGCCAAGATTGTCGCTCTGACTTCGGGGGCGAGATTAATTCAATGCGTAATCATAGTGTGTTGTTAGATGCGTGATTCTTGCATTTTAGAGCAGCAGATCATGCGAGAATACAAAGTA
Source organism: Dorcoceras hygrometricum (assembly GCA_001598015.1). Classification (NCBI taxonomy): domain Eukaryota; kingdom Viridiplantae; phylum Streptophyta; class Magnoliopsida; order Lamiales; family Gesneriaceae; genus Dorcoceras; species Dorcoceras hygrometricum. Next base: position 39,037 of record KQ994517.1, read on the forward strand.
CTTTCCTTGAGCTTACTCGGAGCTCTCGATGTGTTGTTCAGCGTAGTCGTCATTCGTCGGGTCCCAACATGTCTATGTGTGGTATCAAAGTAGCCGTCGAATGGGTCCTAAAGAAATTGAAGTTTAACTCCATGGAGTTCTTGTCAAGACTCGAGCTTGAATCTGTGCTTTTGAGGAACCATGGTCCTCGTAAATTCATCTCACGGTCTTGAGTAAGTAAAATTATACGATCCAAATGGATCAGTGCTCGATATCTGAGGCAACAGTTGAACTTCACGAGGTTATCTGAGCCGTTTGTGAAGGAGATCGGACAGATGTGAGGGCTCCAGAACCTCTATAAATAGGTAGCTTTTCGTGCCCATATTTCACTTTCGCTTTTAACCGCAACGAAACTCTATCAAAATTTCCCCTCGTCTCTCGAGCTACCAAGCTTGTTTTCCGAACTACTCCCTAAACTCCCAACTCTTAAATTTTTAGTTCTGTTCTGATAAGGGTGTCATCTTCTAACAACAGTTTGTTTGAAATTAGCAGAGTTAGTAGATTCTCATAAGGAATTGGGCTCTAGAAGTGAGGGGGGTAGTGTCACGATCGCCTAGATGTCCTTAGAGCAAGATTACTTAGAATAGCTTGAGATGAGGCCGAGCTCGCATCCTCAGGGTGCCCTGGGTACGAAGTGAAGGCTTCAACCCTTATGGAGTCAGATATCTCTCAGATTAGGGGAAAAGCTGGGATGTTGAGTAGGTTCGAGGTTATTATCCCCGCTGTGGGGGACCAAGCCTGATGCCCCAATTGATTTTCATACTTTCTATATTAAACAGATAGATATGGGTCTTAGGTTTTCCATTCCTAGGTTCATCATAGAGTTGTCTAAGCACCTCAGGATTAGCGCTAGCCAACTAGCCCCGAACTCGTATAGTTTTCTCTTAGGCTTAGGAGTTTTGCTTAAGTTTTTTGAAATCCCCATCTCGACATACACACCGATGCAGCTTATCCAGGTCAAGATGTTAGGTCCTGTGAAGTTTTACATTTCAAATAAGACGGATCTCCGGTTAATAGAGGTCACCTAAGCTCGCTCAAGGAGTGGATGAATAGGTATTTCTTTGTTAGGCGAGCCTCCACTTCATGCAGGTATTCCTCAGCTTAGGAATTGGAACCCATTATTCTGATTTTCATGCTAACTGTTTTGCTTATACAGACCCTAGTTTGTGGCGGTGAGACAATCAATCGCCTCACCCGAGCATATGACGAGGTCCTTACCAGATGTTCCATGGATAGGGCATTCGATCGCCACAATGAGCTGATAGGGCAGCTCAAGGAGCTGCATGCTCAAAGAGAAGCGGAGAAGAGGCAGCTATTACTCGAGCTGGAAGCAACCCGAGACCAAGTGCAATCTTTTGAAGCTCATGTTCAACAATCCGAGGAAAGTGCATGGGTCTTCACGCCAAGGTTGAAAAGTTGAGGGAAGAGGTCAAGACCTCTTGGGCGCGAGGAAAGGAAGAGTTTCTAAAGTCGGAGGAGTTCGAGACCTTGTGTTCAGATAAAGCTTCGGTCTACATCGAGAATTGCTTCAATGGATGTTTGGCCCAATTCCGGACTAATAGCTACTCCGAGAAAGAGCACCATGAGTCCTTCCTCAACGTCATGCAAGCACTAGAAGATATGCGAAGGTGAGGCGGCCGAGGAAGACTCCCAGGACCAGTGGCCGTAGCTCCTACTGAAGATCCTCCTACCCCCTCTAGTGCTTAGATATTTTTCTATGCGCCTCTTGTAATGAAATCTGATTTTCAGCTCATATTTGTTTTGTTGATCCCGAGCACGAACGTTGATGAACAACTTAATAACATGCAAAATGGGGTAACCCGAGCATAAGCCTCCAAGAGATCCCTGAGAAGAAAAACGACTAAGTGTGAGAAGATGATGCCTTAGCAGAATCTCAAATCAGCTCGAGTCCAACGGATTTTGTAAAAATTACACAAAGTATCAGAGAAGGATGTCCGAGCTGAGCTCTTAACTAGCTCTGTTAAGTGTCTTTTAAGTAGTTGAGGAGACTTTTTAGTTGAGAAAGCTTTTGTGACGTCGAGCAAGTTAATCAAGTAATGTTGTTGCCCGAGGTGTTTGCCAATAAGAATTGGGCTTTAAGTGTCGATCAGGTCGGACTTATTTGCCAAGCTAGTTGGACTTGGTGCCAACAACAGTTGGGCTTTATGGTGTCGAGCTAGTCGTGCTTTAGAATACCGAGCTGGTCGGCTATAGAGTGCCGAGCTGGTCGGGCTTGGTGCCAACAAAGTTGGGTTTTATGATGTCGAGCTTTTCAGGATTGGTGCCAACAAGAATTGAGCTTTTGAGTGTCGAGTTGGTTGGGCTATTGGGTACCTAACTTATCAGACTTGGTGCCAACAAGAATTGGGTTTTATGGTACCGAGCTGGTCGGGCTTTAGAGTGCTGAGATGGTCGGGCTTAATATTATGCTTGGGCAGGGGTGCTACCCTAGGTGATTGGATTAATGCGGCAAGAGTTTCAATCAGTCGATTCAACTTGTGCCACAAACATAATTTGATAAAGTAAAGAGTTTGCAGAACAAAATAAGTACCGACCTAAGCATAGTATTCTCGTAGGAGATCGATGTTCCAGTGTCGTCGGCCTCTTTTCTCAGTTTCGTCGAAGGCTCGGGCTGGATGTATGGTTGACCTCTGGTCATTGGGCCAGGACCTGCTTTTCTGTTCTCAGGCCCTAGTTGAGAAGTTTGAGCTACTGTGAGGTCCCGATGCTCGGGACCTTGTGGCCTCGGGATGAAATATCAGCATTGTTACTATTTTTTATCTCTCGTCTCTTGAAATCTGCTTCTTCTAGGTGGTTTATTCCCTTTCTTCTATCTCTTCATTTCCCACAGACGGTGTCAATTGATGTAACCGAATTTTTTCCCAGCCGATGAGCTGCCATCCCGTCTGGAGGTCGAGAGGTCTTTATTCGGGAGGTCATTCCTCGAGCACCGAACTGCTTGCAGTGAATGTGCAGGAATGTGATGTGATGGGTCCCCTGTAACATCGTCAGGTCTGGTCCCTGGGACTCGGGATAGTCCTGGACAATTGGATGGAAACATGTACGTCGGGTGACCTATAACCACAGATTTGGGAGCTTTGTTCTTGGGTCAATACGCCTCGGGTCCCCTACAGATAGGAACAAATCAGAGGGGGTTGGAAGTATTTTCAGTGATGTCCCTCCGATGCTTAAGTCAGCTCGAGTGATCGAGATGAAGTAAGAGTATATAAAGACTGAGAGCTCGGGAGTGTATAAATGTTTGTAAACTGAAGCATACATGCGTCTTTATAGAGGGATCAATCGATTGTAGTGGGTGTGTTACCCGGCATGTAAGGTGCTGGAGTGAGTCTTAAGCCTATTACTGCGCATACGTTGATCATTTTCCATGCGAGATTGTTGCCCTGACTTCTCGGGAAGAGAATAATTCAATGCGTACTCAAAGTATGTTGTCAGAGGCGTGATTCTAGAATTTCAGAGTACCAGATCGTGTTTCATCGAGCCTTTTATTCCGAGCTCCCCACATGTTGTTCAGCGTGGTCGTCATTCCTCGGGTCCCGACGTGTCTATGTATGGTATAATGTATAAATTGATGAAGATAATATGTGAGTATTGACTCATATCTCCAAATCATTTATTTTTTCACATTTATAAATCAGATTGTCGCAGTAGTAGTTAGTGGGGCGCTGGTCAACCTGCAATCTGTAAGTGAATAATTAATATTTCCTGGTTGGTGGAGATATCCGAGCTATCTACTATTTCCAGGGAATCTTATTTCAATTGATTGATTAGCTTTGGTCTTTAGATGCGTGTGCATTACCTGGTTAATCGTGAGAAGGAATGGATCTTGCAGCAGTTGTGTGCACAGTACCTGGCTAATCATGATAAGTAATGGGTCTTGCAGCAGCTGTGTATACGTTACCTGACTAATCATGATAAGGAATGTGTCTTGCAACAGCTGTGTATTCGTTTCCTGACTAATCATGAAAAGGAAGGGGCTTGCATCTTTTTTCTCTTCGGGTATTCTTCCTCGGGCAACCGACGCACTGAGCTGGGACTGACGCTACTCGGGTCCCGAGGAATGTTCTCCATATAGTATCACATGTTTTACCTATACAAAAATGTCAACTTCCATCATATATTTCACTTATATCATTTTCAGTTAATAATTCCCTAACCTTCCAACAACTTATGTATTTTTAACTAAACACAAAATACAAATATTTGACTCGAATGATACTTAACTAGAGATATATAAATGAAGATATATAATATGCTTCCCAAAACACATTCAATAGCATATAATAAATACACATAATTAATTACTTACTACTTTTACAAAGCAAGAGATAAGACATGCCCTTTGCATAGAATAGAGTACATGAATGCACATCCATCTATTGAATAATGTAGTATCTAGAAACCTAAACCTAACTAATCCAACTTTAATTATTTTTCAAACTTTACAACACAAACATCACGATCCATATTGCCAATAATCATTCCCATCATCAAGCAACACTAATGATGCTATCCCCACCACTTCCGTTAAAGCTTGCTGGCACTGCTTCGAAAGCCACCACGTGTCGGCCAGACTGCGGAGGCTGCGCCGGAGATTGTTGGTTGGATGGTGCCGGAGTGGATAAGTTGAGTGACAAAGATGGACGATCAACGGGGGTGGCTTTATGTAGGTCTAATTTGGACATTTTGGAGGATGGGGGGAGGGGCAATATGGGAATTGGCATGAGGGGTCTAGGTGAATTGTTGAGCTGTAGCAATGAGAGGTTTTCAGTGGGATCTTTCTCAATTGGTTCGATCAAATTAGGTTTTATGGAAAATGGGAAAGAGGGGGAGAACTGGAATTTTTCAAGATTTTTGGTTTCATTTTCTTGTGGCAGGATTGGTGGGGTTTCAAGTTGAATTTGATCCTCAGTTGTTGGACTCAAAACCTGTCAGAAAATGACAAGCGAATAGAAATGAAAGGAAGCAATAAAGATCGAATTTAATTGGACGCTATGACCATACATTATTGGCTTTATTTAGGGTCTACCAACTTTTTTATTTTTGTCACGTGCTGCAAATCAGAGTTCACAAAACCTTTGCATTGAGATTATCAATTTTGGGAAATCTATTTGATACTACCCTTGGTCAAATGTAGCAGAACTAGGTTAGATTTGGGTGATTTCAAACTATTTATTATTTATCTACATTAATCCGATCAATAATAATTTAATCAAATCAAACATTTAAGTAAAGTCTACAATATTATAACTTATCATATTTTATATATTAATTTATTATATAAAAAATAAATATTTCATTTCAATTGTGCTCCTCGAGACAAGGGGCTTTTTAACTATTTGCAGCAAAAAAAGAAAAAATTTAACAAAATAATGTAAATAAGATATAATTAGCAAACTACCGTATCACGCCCTCTGCGAGGGCGTGATTCATTTGAATCACGCCCACACAATCGGCGTGATTCAAAAAATTTTTTTTTTTTTAAAAAAGCGAATCACGCCTATTGCAATGGCGTGATTTCGAAATAATTTTTTTTTTAAAAAAAAGTGTCACATATGCAGCAGTACAGTCAGACGGCAGGACACATTTAGGTTTGGATTATGTGGCACTTCCTAATATTACTACATCCCCATAGCAGATACCAACGGTATCAAATTTATATATATATATATAAAGTTAATTAACCACTTTGGTAGAACAATATGGTTGGAATTTTTGGCATCTCTAAAAATACGTATCAAATTTTAGAGGTTGTGGTCACTGTGTATGTATATGAAACAAAATAATTAATAAATAGAATAGAGATTAATTAGCGTCGTACCGCTTCGGTGGTGATGTCAAAGAGACTTGATCTCCGGCGGCGCCTGTTGTGGTTGTTCCGGCGGAGGAAGTATTTCTGCGCGTGACTGGCAACCTGTGTAGGCGTTCGTGTCTTCACAAAGTTTCTCGAAATTCCTCTCCAATCTCCTTTCCCTACTTTCTGCAGCCCTAGCAGGAATAGCTTGTGCTCTTCTTCACTCCAAGCCACACCTGTTTCGTAATGATCAACCATGGATTTTTTTTCTTAGAGCTTGAAATATATGAGAAAGTAAAAATATGCTTTGAAAAAAAAAAATCTCACATCCAAAATAAAATTGTTAAAAAAATATTAGTCATTCCTGATCACATATTTGCGAGAAAATTTGATCACTAATTATTTCATGTGTTAAACTCAAGATTGCCTAATAAACATGATGGGTATCCAAGTATGCTTAAGTTCACGTGCTACAACTCGCCTCTCTTACGGTGGCGGCTCCGGTGGACGACGTCATCGGAGACATAGCCGGCGGCGGCGACATCATTGGTATTGGAGTCCAGCGCCTGCTCATATTGAGCTAAGTTGTTGGTACTCGCGCTCTTCCTAAACGACCCTTCCACAACCCTTACGCCGAATAGCATGAACCCTTTACCACCGCCGCCGCCACTTACCTCTGAACATGTTCTTGAGTTCTGTTCCTCGTTCCCCACGGTCTGGGATGCCATTGCTGCGAGCTTCTTAATTTGGGGAAGGAACCAGAGGAGAGTTGATGATGTTGTGGCAAGTGAGAAGCTCTAGTTTGTTGTTTGTTTAGTGTCCAATAAGATTTTGATGTTTTGTCAAAACAATTTGGTAAATGATTGGGAAATATTCATATGTGTGATAGGATGGAGGACTTCATTTAAAATAATGGCAGCCCACATCATTGCCCAATTTATTAATATTATTATTATTTTTTTTAAATTAAGTTATTTCCTATGTTGTCATAAAAACTAGTTACGGACATACTCGTGTCGCGTGCATATACATTTATTAAATTAGGTAAAATACAATGAAGATATAATTGTAGTTTCTAAGTAAAGTATTATGTTTATATAATGGTTAATTTAATATATTACAAAGTGATTACCAAATACGTAGCATTAGTTGAGAGGGAACGTACTAATAATTACCTTAAAAAAATTGATTTCTATTTATATAGAGTGTTAGAGTACATAGGGGCGAGAACTTACATTTGTAAAAAGTTGTATAATAGTTTTAGGTGATGAAATTAATCAAGTTATACTAACATGTGATAAGTCAAGTAACAAGTAACAAAAATCAGAATTGAAGTTGCTAAGAAGTTATGCGTTATGATGAATATGATATAGTTTGAAAAACAATACTACATAGATATTTTATACAAATCTCCCGTAAGACAAAATAATTAATAATAGTTCTTTGTGTGGGAGTCTAGAGAAAAATTCACTATGTATCAAGAAGAGTACTAGGAAATTACCAAAACATTAGAGATCATTTTACCCAAGTCTTGATTTTAAAAAAGGTATCGGGTTAAGTGTGCCCGAGAGAGTATAGTACTGCTGGGTTCTTACGATTATATTTTGACTAGGTTAATTATGTCTAAAAAATTCTAGTTAGTAGGACCTGGGATGGGACGCCGCACAAATTGATTACAAATATATGGGTAAGACTGATCTTTAAAGGATATAAGAAAATATCAGCAGTTAGACATGCATCTTCTTGAACTCATGGGACTAACAGCTCGACTCAACGAAAATAAGAGGTGCATTAACGCACATAAGATGTGCATTCTATTTTGTTATATTATAAGCAAATAAAGTTATATTTTAGCTAATATCTATAAAAGTTATATGGAAATTGTGATTCTAACAACATATCACGTAATTAAGGTCGAAATTGCTTGCTTACATGCATTAGTGGAGTATAAATCAAGAATTGGATATTTGCACGATAGATATGATTTTGACATTATGTCCATAGAAACAAATAACAAAATTGGATATGACGTGTAATTTTCTACAAATACAAAAAGAAAAGATCATGTTCTTCTTCTTCTCTTTTATTCATGGAATGACAACTATCGATCTTCCCAAAAACGACGTCAAAGGGCAGTAGTGACCCAATGGTTTATATCTATATAGTTTTTATTTTATTTTCAGATCACTATCTCTCTTTTATTCATGGAATGACAACTTATCGATCTTCCAAAAATGACGTCAAAGGGCAGTAGTGACCCAATGGTTTATATCTATATAGTTTATTTTATTTTCAGATCACTAGCATATATCTACAAAATCAATTTAAATATTGATAGCTCATATACAATCTCGGGAGGACCTTCACCTGTCGGCATACCAACTCAGGACCTTCATCTGTCAGCACATCAGTTCGGTACTCGAGAACCGAGCAAGTGTCTGCACACCCGGACACATCCTTTTATCCCCAACAACCACGTATTGGATGGCACACTACGCACAAGATACGCTCCATCACGTCACACGCAGGTGATGCACCCACAACGACCCCTTAGTCATTCTATAAATACTCAGGTATGCTTCACTTTATATTTCTTCACACTCAGAAGCTCACAGCTTCATATACTCTCTTATCTCATGATAGCCTAACATGAGTTAAAATCAGAGGGACTTCTGTTAGAATCAAGCGCTTATCACTAGGTCAAAAGCTATATTTTTTAGCCAATGTGCAACTTTATTTCCTTATAATATGGCAGCACAGAGTGCACCTATTGTGTGCGTTAGGGTTGGGCTGTTAGGCACATAAGTCCAGGGAGATGTGTGTCTAACTATTGGTACTGTCTCATTTCCTTTAGAGATCGGTGTTACCCTTTTTCGACCGTCGATCCTATCCCAACAGAGACAGTATTATCGTTAAGATCTGACTTCACACTTTTACGGTGCATCTGACCAATCAAGCGACGCAACGTCAGCAGCCTTACGTACGAGAGCTTTTCAAGAGATCGTCCATCCAAGTACTTCTCTCACTCAAGCATTTACGTACGAGAGCTTTCTACTTTAAGCATTTACATAAAAATAATCAAGAATATTGATTCGCTGATAACTCACCAAACCATTCATTTACTACGTAATCTAGTGAACGGACCTTAGGAACTTGGCTTGCTTTAAACTTGCTTAATGGCAAAGATAACAAGCTGTCGCTTTGCTACACTCACGTGTTTCTTGATTTTTGTTTGTTTGTTCATGCTTTGTTGCAACATTGCACGTATTATGTGCTTATATGGCGTTTTTTAAGTTTTATTTTATCAACTTTTTATAATCATTATCTCGTTCACTTTTAAAGTAAAAACTCGATCGCAAAGGAGCATCTTGGTTATAGGTTCCATCATGGGGATGTTTTGCGTAGAACGCTCATATACACCAATCATGAAAAGATTTCAACACAGACAGTTTGGGATGGTTACCAATCGCAAACAATCTCCGTTTACCTGATCCTGGCAACACGGCTGCGATTCGACCAGTTCCGATTTCCGCTACCGAAGAATCGAGAATCAAAGTTTTTCTCCTCTGCAAAGCAAAGCTATCAATGTTTTATTCAAAATCTTTAGCAGTCGATCGTTCATTCTCCCGATCCTACTAACTAGAATTTAGACCTATAATTAAACTAGTCAAAGTATAATGACACAAAAAAGGACTAGTCACCCCTAATCAACTGGGTATCTCAAGGATATACATACATAACATATGATAATTGGAACTCAAACCACTAATTATTTAACTAAGAGAATTTTAAATACTCTTTTTTTTTTTCAATTATGGTTCCTTAATATCTTGATCATTTAATTACATAAATTGGAACTCAAACCACTAATTATGTTGTAAACAGTGTAAACCAGCATTTGTATTAAGAGTTGAAATAATATGTTAAATTACCTACATTAATAGGGTCATACGATATTTTACCGATAGATCTGGACAATGTGGTAATTTTTCAGAAACTTAAAAGGTAAAAAACGACAAATTAACAATGCATCATACAAAGTGCCTTTATTCATTCTCCACAATTCTTTTTTTTTAAATATCGGCTCTTAATATGCTAACTCCTTACAGGTCATAAGTTTTTGAACCATACAGGTTTTAGATCGAGTGATAGACATGAATAGGCAAGAGCCCAGTGTATATGACTTATATAACGGACTAATTCTCAGATGATACCCCACAATATTTCAGTGAAAAATATGCTCCACACGAGAATCAAACCCGTGAAATCGAAGAAAGTACTCCCACATCACCCTAAGTCCTATGTCCCTGAGGCCATTCTCCACAATACCTGTATATATGCTTAACTTAATTTGCCTGTCCTTTTAATACCTACAACAAAAAATATTTATCATTTCAATTTTAAATTCACTCTATTCAAGAGAATGTATGCGGGGGATCATGAACATCATTTGGTTTTGTTGCGTGTGAGTGAGAAGGGAGACTACATGTATATATTATGAGTACCTGTGTGGACACCTGATTATGTGACATTTTCTGATGTTGTCACAGCATCATGTGCCCACACAGATGATCACTGAAGGTGCCCACAATATCAGTCTTATATATGTATATTTATATTTATATTATATGAGTGTTTTTTCAAACAATTCTTTCTTCGGTAAAAAAATTCTCATAATTTGAAACTCACAAGTTACATATATATAGATGTGTGTGTGTGAGTGATTTTTCAAATAATTGTTTTTGCAATAAAAAAATTCTTTTAATATGAGAGTCACAAGTTACATGATGTTCTTGAAAGGCAGAATATCCCCTAGTCGCTACTGACCCTTACAAGCCCATAAAAGTAATAGAATCAGACAATATGAAAGCCCAGCACAATTTATAGCTCGTAAAGGTTTCCAGTTTACTTCTCAGAGAATAAACCGCTTTTGAAATCTTTTTTCCAAAAAAAAATATATGTATAGAATTATCAAGATTCTAAGAAACGTGATGTGTCTAAGATAGTTCTACGAGCTTAAACGTATAAAAACATTTTCATTTTTATTATAGTTCTGATTATCTCGAATAATTAGATTAAATATTGTAAAATATATTGAATACTTTGATTTATTAGAATTAATATGTTTATAGGTCATATCTACGAAACTTATTAATCATCACTACACGTAATTATTGGGTGGGTAATGTATATTAGTAACTCTCTTGCCATTAAAATCGATTTCTAACTCTCGTACTCTTTTATAGATCGACATAGTTAATAAACGTTTAATGTTGTTAACCTATAGTACCAAGAACTCTACCTATTGTGGAACGGCACGTCGAGAGGTCGGGGGCAAGAGTTTCGAGGAAGAGCCTTTATGGTCTCGCATCAATCCGAGTTTCTAAAACACGATGGTTACGTGTCTCATAGTACATCCCACATGTGCATTGAATATGTCTAAATCTTGAAGGAGCGGTGCAATAATCTCACCTGCATACGTTGTAAATTCAGGTATAACTTCTGCCATAAGACCCCCTCAGGCACATCATTAGCCGGGTAAAATACGTCCGCAATCCGCTAAGCCCCATATAAATACTCATATATGCATTACTTTTTATTCATTCAAAACTCACACATTCTCGGCTCATATACATCCTTCATATTTTCGATCATTCAACTTACTTACGCATCAGAGGGATTTCATCGGGAACACTTCTGACACTACTGACTCGTATCTGTGATTACATGTCGTTAAATAGTATATTTATCCTCAACTGAATAGTTCAACATCCGAGGACATAGCGAAAATTCGATTACATCAAACACTTTCGCCAAAGTGAGACATTTTGGAAAGCTCAAGCGAGAAGTTAAAGAGACTTATTAAACTTTCTAAAATACTGGAATTTATCTTACCCCATTTCTGGAAACTGCAAGCTAGTTTTAATATTAATATAAAAATGCTAAGAGTAACCATTTATATTATTTTCATACTATCTTATTCTTTTTGACATTTGCGATGATAAGCGATGAAATCAATTGTAATTCTAAATGTATCGAACGTTTTAAATCCATTATCTATTCCTTTATTCAAAACTCTCAGCAACTGGGTTTTAGATTTTGCCTTTAAAAGTTATGAAAGTTTCAATCCATTATCTATTATTTTATTCAAAAATCTCAACATCTTGGTTTTAGATTGTGCCATTAAAAGTTATATGACGTAACAACCTATAATAATTAACTTTCGGTTGGTATAGGAAAAACTTAATAAAATTTATAGTTATAAATTACATTCAATTGACTTAGCAAAACCTTATTGAAATTTATGATTATACATTTATTGTGTAAGTTTATTGGTATTCTTTTGCATTTCCTAGCTAGAATAGCTTCTTAAAAAAATATTTCAATTGTTTAAGGAGGTAATTAAGATAAACATTCTTTAAAATGTTTTCTATTCATTCTACTGTATGATTTTTAAAATTGATATTTTGTAGATAAGTAATGTTTAATTTAAACGGGTATATGCTCGAGTGGTGGTGTCGGAAAGTTAACCCATAAATGGGCTAACCCCCTGTATAGGTCAGAGGTCATTGGTCCATACCTGTTGGTAAATCGAGGGATATGCACGAGTAGGCAGTGGCCCGAGGGAGAGGACCCATATAACGGACAAATTCTCAGATCATACCCCCACAATATTTCAGTGTGGCATATGCTTCACACGTGAATCGAACCCGTGAAGCCGGGGAAGTTATTCTCACATCACCCCAGGTCTTACCAACTCGCCTGTGCTCCTGAGGGCTCGAGTGCTGGTGTCTATTAAATGGTGCGATGATATCCTCCTCATATGTGTGTTTCAAAGGTCTGGTAGCTTTTTTCTAGAAGATAGATGGTTATGCCTCACGTCAAAGAGTTGAGATGATGCAGAATTTCAAATTATATTTCAAGGGCTAAATTTAAATATCATTTGAAATAAAGTAATTTTGGGTCAATTTTTTCAAATATTTGAAAATTGATGGGTCCAAATCCAGTAACCATTCTCCTTTTATCGACTGAGGAGCCCATAGTTTTTCGAAGCCTCTGCCCATAGTTTATTTGTTCTCATGTTCATGATTGTCTAGACATCCTACTCTATGTCAATAAAATAATATATCTTACACTTACTATAAAAATTTTTATTTTCTACAGAGGGAATCGAGTCAACAATGATTCACAGAAGTTATAGTGGTCGTTCCCAGTGAATGGACATACAATATCTTTTTTATATATAAAATTCAGCTATTTGTTGGTCGCGTGCAAGAACAAATTTTGTCGAAGATGTAGCGAAAAGGATTTGAATCTCACTATCATCAAACTATAAGCAACGAAGCTTGATGGAAAAGGACTCACTAACTACAAGTAATGGAAAAATGATGACAAAGATTGTGTCTCACTGTCCAAATGATCACATGATACTTTTTTTTAAAAAAATAATATTAAAAAAGGACGACAGATCCGATGTTTATCTCTAGGTCAAAAATATAGCGGTTAAGCAAAATATAACTAATTTCATTATATACGTGGCCGCATATAGTGCACATATTTTGTGTATTGGTCGGGATGTTAAACTCATGAGTTTGTGGAGGTCCATGTCTAACTCTTGGTGTTGTTCATTTCCCTTAGATCTTGGTCTTATTTCTTTTCTACCACCGCCATATACCCATCAGAGATGGTATTACCCGTTAAGATATGGTGTCACATTTTTACAGCCGATCTGACCAACTAAATCAAGCGGCATAATATCAGCAGCTTGACGTACGAGAGCTTCTCAGGAGGTCACCAATCTCAATATTTCTCTCACTCAGACACGCTTAACTCAACAAATTAGATATAATCATGGAAATCTGTACATAGTTTTAAATTATATATATGATCAAACATTAACATATACTGCATCCTAGAACACCACACTTTAATTGTAGCGATAAGATGGTATGTCATCTAATAACTAAATAATTTATAAGAATTTATATTTTGCAAACATTTTACTTTTCAAAAGAACATAAATTTTTTTGTTAAAATTTTTTTTTTAAGCACTGTATTAAATGCATAATCTTGGGCTGTTTGTTGGGCCTTACATCTTCAAATCACTTTTGTTGAAGATCCATCCAAACATCTAAATCAAAATATGAGTTTTCAAAGTCACCGATGTCAAAGCCCTAATATTACGTTTACAAATGACAACCGAAAAATGGAGGTATTATTATATTTTATGCGAATTTTAGATGTGACCATTGAAATGTAAAATTATTAGATCAGTAATTAAATAGATGCTGTCATCAAAATAACTCATAACAAAAGCTTAAATTTAGTATGCAATAATAATAAAAATAACCAGCATATTCTCTATGTAGGCATCTTGATATCGTATGCTACACATGTCAAGTAGCATACATTGTTCTATAAACCCTAGATCAAGTAGGCTCTTTGCGGAGGGCCCAGCCGATAGATATATTTCAAACGCAAACAATCGTTCAAAAAAAAAAAAAAAAAGTCATTTTATACGTTTACATATTTTGGTATTAAAAAAGAGAATATTTGGTATCAAATAAAGCAAAGGTAGGGGTGCATTTATTGTGAAAATTTAATTACTTTTTGAAATAATAAAGTTTTTTGAATTTGATATATCTTTATTAACTCACGGAGTTAGAAGATATTTTTATACTCCTATGGATATATTCCTACATATAAAGTTTTTATCTGTTTACTTTTATACTCTTCTGATCTGATTCGCTTCTGAGCTGCTCATCTCTGCTGTTCTTATTCAGTTATACTCTGATCTGATCTGGTCTGGTCGAAGCTTCGATCTTCTTTGTTTAGCTCTGTGTTGCTACGGTTTGATCTGCACCTCTTCAGCTTGGATTTACTATATGTTTCAGCTTAGACATCTGAGTTGATCTTATCAATGCCCAGTCTGTTATGCTCTTAGTTGAACCCTGAGCTGCTCTTGTCTAAACTGAACTGCTCGATGTGAGGCTCTAATCTAATCCGTTCTTTGCGCTTCTAATTTAAAGGTTACATATTAAATACCACAATATTTGGAGGGAGTATAGAAAAATTAATGCTGAATATATATGGATTTTAAACTCCACAAATCTTTAAAATTAATTAATTCTCCTATATTGAATACAATCATATTAATATATTCCATAAAATGGTAAGTTTATATTTAGATAATATGTTCTATCTGAGCTAAAAGAAAATAACATAGTAAGTATAGATTTAGATATCAATCAAAGCTAAAAGAAAATTAAATCATTTTACCATAACTGTCAGCACCAATTATTATTATTTTATTTCTTTCTTTTATATTATATTATATATAAACAAAAAGACAACTCTTTCGTCTCGTCTCTCTGCGGAAGCCTCTCTTTCAGAATAAACAAAATCACTTGGCAAAATTCGTCTTTCAATTAATTAATCACGTATGCATATATAGATACATATATGTATACATGTTGATATACGTACAATTCTTGTATACATACACACTATGAACATCGTTTGATGTACAGCTGAAGGGAAACTATTTCAGCTCCATTTTAATATTCATTCTTTGGAAGAGGCTCAAAAGATCTCTTACTGTAATATTTCCAATATTTTCTCGATTTTTTTGCTGGATTATGCCTTTCGTATGACTTAGGTAATGTGAATTTAGTATTACGTATTTTTGTTTATTTTCAGGATTTTTTTTTTCATGATACGTGAATTTGGAGGTGATCTGCTTTGAGATATGGTTTGGAGCTGATTATATTACGCTAATTGTTGTTTATGCTGTTAAGTAGATCCGTTTTTCTATTTTTAATATGCATAAGTTTAGTGGTTTCATGATTTCGATTTTTCCAGGTTGTTTTGGATGATTTTTAGTTTTTCCAATCTGGGTGAATAAGAAGGAGATTTGTTTTGAAGATTGAGGGAAACATTCAAAATAAAAAGTAATGATTTTGTAGAGGATTAAGATGAAGAGGGCTAGAGACGATGTGTTCATGAATTCTCAACATAAGCGGCCTATTATCTCTTCTCGAGCTCAACCGTAAGCTTATTCTGTTTCTTCTCTAGTTTTAATGTCACTATTTTGTGAAAGTTAGTTAATTAATCGTTGGTCGTTCTTTGTTTTTTAAATTAGTGAGACCGATATTCCATTTTCAAGCGTACAATTTTGAATGTGGTTAAAATCTATGGTAATCAATGGGTTGCACGTACTATGCTAGTGTTTGCATCATCAGGTGTCTTTAAGTTACAAGCTTTTCCACTCATGTTCCTCTAGTTATGGTTGTTTCAGTATTTTTGTTGACCCTAGTTGTAAGATAAAGAATCTGGTTGGTTTGAAGTATTCTTTCCTTTATTTGTTTATCCATGCAATTGTTATGGCACCACATGTTAAGAGTTTTGTAAGTTTTCAGAATAAGTTAAATGTCTGATACCTGCACTTATAAAATTGCATTTCTATTTAACGTGATGCAAGTACTGATTTGTAGTCATGAGCCTTTGCTTATGTGATACTCCTGAATGGGTTGATGACAGTTTTTGGACAAGTATTCTATGTTCTTATTCATTTGAAACTCTTATTTTGGATGTTGAAGGTCCGGCCAAGCCCAGATGGTAAGCCCAAGCAGCACACAAAGGCTGACAACGAATGATGCATTAACATATCTGAAGGCTGTGAAGGATATTTTTCAAGACAATAGGGATAAATATGACGATTTTCTTGACATCATGAAAGATTTCAAGGCTCAAAGGTAGAAAACCCTGCTTTCCTCCTTCATCACAGCTATCGCGCTATTCAGATCCTGCAAGTGTAGTGTACTTATAGTCTGTTTGCATGGTGTCTTTGCAGAGTTGGTACGTCGGGTGTTATATTGAGAGTCAAGGAATTATTTAAAGGGCACCGACACCTCATTTTGGGTTTCAATTCTTTTCTCCCTGCGGGATATGAAATTACTCTCCCGATGGAGGATGAACCACTTCCAAGAAAGAAGCCTGTAGAGTTTGATGAAGCAATCAACTTTGTGAACAGAATCAAGGTAACTACAAAAGCATTGTACCATAAAGTTATCTGCTCTGTACTTCATTAGCATTCAGTGTAAACATCTTCTGAATGAATTGCAGGCTAGATTTCAAGGTGATGATCATGTGTACAAAGCTTTCCTTGATATTTTGAATATGTACAAAAAAGATAATAAGTCAATAACAGAGGTTTATCAAGAGGTATTCCGCTATGATTCATACGTCTAACTTGTTTAGTACATTCTTAAAGAGTATGAATGATGACATTTGGGATTTCAATATTTTTGTAGGTTTCAGTTCTTTTTCGGGGCCATGCTGACCTACTTGTAGAGTTCACACATTTTCTACCAGATACTTCAGGTGATGCGTCTGCCCATTATCCTCAGTCTGATAGAGACTGCATACTATCACGGGATGATAGAGGCTCTCCCTTGACCATAGCAAGGCCAAATCTAGTTGACAAGGTAGTTTCTCTATGATTGTGCACACTAAGTTTTTATGGTGGTGCTCTACATTTCTACTCACTTGTTCAAAAAGCATGCTCTTTGACACGCTGTTGATGACCAGAATGTTGGTCACACTGATTCAGATCAGTGGAATTGGGTTGAAAAACTGGAAAAGAAAGAAGACGGAGACCAAAATGAGTGGGAACGCGAGGAAACTTTTAGTCACAAGCGAAAATCTGCTCACGAGGATAATTCTGTGACAGACCAGGTTTACCAAGGTAGTTTAACCAAGTTATGTTCCTTGGTAATTGTATTTTCACGGAATTAAATTTATTAATGTCTTCAATTTGTTTGTCTAATGGCTTCATTTTGTTTGCCTGTCGTTATAGAATCAACTTATCTGAACCATCAATTTTAACTAAGGTTATGTTTGTATAACTTATTCTTGTATATGTGTTGAAGCTTAATCAGCTTTGTTCAAACTCCAGTGGATATGCTGTAGGAATATAGTCATGATGAATATTATAAAAAGCTCTTTAACTGAAAACACTCATTTCACTTTATGTTGCAGAAGAATTGTTGTTCTGAGGGGAATTAGGATATGAATACCTTCGAAGAATTAAATTAGGGGCATTCATTATGGCTAAATCATATCAATTATTCTCAGGGATGCAGGAGCCAGTGTCCTCGTTCTGTGAGAAAGTGAAGGAAAGATTACATGATGCTATCAATTACGAGAAATTTTCAGATTGTGTTCGTTCCTACAAAAGGAAGTTCATCACATCATCTCAATTTCGTATTCTGGTGATCTTCGCTTGCGTTTTCTTTGGCTTTTTTTGTTCACACACGACTTGCATATGTCTTGTTATTAGTAAGGTTGTGTACAAGGGTATATACAATTTACATTTTAACCCTTTTCTGTTATGAACAGTTTATTCTGTTTTATCGTGCTTTGTGGTTAATATCTACTGTTTCCAATTCATTCTCACAATTCTTTCTTTTTAGATGCCATCAGAATAAGTGCCGTCTTAATTTACAAAATCTTCATGTCCTGCATGTCCCGAGTTTGCAAGTTGAAAGATGTAGAGCCAAGTGATTGATAATTTAGTTCAGTACAAAAATGAGTTAAAGTTCTGCTGTAGTCTTGTTCCATGATCTGACATTAATTTAAATCTCAATTTGTTTAATTTTTATTAGGTGCGTACGTCATGAACAATACTCTATGTGCCCACTCTCCACCAATTCCCCTTGTCAATTTTACACAAATGGCTATTAATTTCTCAGACTGCAGTAAAATGGTCCTTGTCAATAACATATGCCTACCAATGTTTCTTTTGTGATTTAATTTTTTCATTTTTTTATTCTTTCTGATTTCTGTGATGTCCTTGGTAGGCCCCTAATCTTGATTGAATATTTTTGCTTCAGGTGGCTAGTTTACTTGGGACTCATCCTGACCTTATGGAAGAGTGTGAAGATTTCATAATTTATGTTGAGAAGACTGGTAAATATGTGACATCTGGTTTATCTTTAGTACTGCCTCTGACTATGCCACATATATTTGTGTGCCTGAAAATCTCAAGTGTGTCTTTGTAAAGGTTTTTTCAGCATGAAATAATATATGATTTCTGTGGAACGTACTTAAGTAGATTCATTGTTCTTCCTGAAAGTGGTTTACAATGTTGATTATTTTGTTGGTTACAAATTTCTGAGTGATAGCACCAAAAGCAAAAATAATGAACGGATAGAAGTATGTTGCACATATAGCACCACAAGAATGATAACATGTATTTTTGTAACCAATTTAGCTCATTTCAGGATGCTTGGGGAACAATAAAATTATTGTTAGATCTTTAAAGGTGGAAGATCGAGATGCATATGATCATGATGGAGAAGGCATGAATAAAAACAAAGATCGTGATATCAGGGAAGGTGATAGATATGATAGAGGTGTTGGCTTTAACCCTAAAGATGTTCCAGGACAAAGGATGTCATTATATGCAAGCAAAGAGAAGTTGATGGCTAAATCCATTCATGAACTTGATCTCACTGACTGTGAGAGCTGCACCCCAAGTTATAGGCTTCTTCCACAGAATGTAGGTTTATTTATTTAAATGTAATGAATGACCTCAATTTTCTACTCATATAACATTGCCATTTCCGTAAGGCAGTATCCGGTTTCATTAGCGAGCCATAGAACAGAGATTGGTGCTAAAGTGCTGAATGATCGCTGGGTGTCTGTCACATCAGGAAGTGAGGATTATTCATTCAAACACATGCGGAAAAACCAATATGAAGAAAGCTTGTTCCGTTGCGAGGATGATAGGTGTGGGCTCTCACAAGCTCTACTGTCTTTTCACCCTTATTGAATTTAGTTCCAATTTCCTTCCACAGCTCTTCCGTAATACCTGTTTTATGCTGTCACCACTTGCTATTCTACAAGTTTCCAGTAAAAAGGCATATTATCCTATGCTGTCACCACTTGCTATTTGACAAGTTTCTCATAAAGGCACAATATCCTTGAATAATATCTTAGAATGATAAATGATCCAATAAAAACTTAGACTGATACTAAAAGTTTCACATGTGAAGTGTTGAAAAATTTTCAGTAACAATTGGTGACTGTTCCAAGATTCTTTTACTCCTTTTTCACTTTCCTTAAGTGGAGATGAATATTGGTCCCTGGTGTATTTTTTTTTTCCATTTTAACTGTCAGTTGGCAATCTGCTAGGTTTGAACTTGACATGTTGTTGGAATCTGTGAATGCAACAACGAAGCATGTTGAAGAACTCTTAGACACTATTAACGTTAATACAAGTATGACAGACAGTTCGTTTCGTGTGGAAGATCATTTGACAGGTTGAGCCAATGAGTTCCTGATGAATCCTCAAATATTTACGCCGTGCAGTGATTTTAAGTTCATTCCTTATAATTTTCCTCCTTTCAGCTCTCAATCTGCGGTGCATTGAGCGTTTATATGGGGATCATGGGCTTGATGTGATGGATGTATTGAGGAAGAATGCTTTGCTTTCCTTGCCAGTTATATTGACCCGGTTGAAACAAAAACAAGAAGAATGGGCAAGGTGTCGCTCTGAATTTAATAAAGTTTGGGCTGAAATTTATTCGAAGAATTACCACAAATCCCTAGACCACCGAAGCTTTTATTTTAAGCAGCAGGATACGAAAAACTTAAGTGCTAAAGGTAATATTGATTAAATTTTTTGACTTCGTTCCTTATCACATTTTTTTACAAGCTATGTTTTTGCTTATATTTTATTTAGTTTTGTATGGTTTCAAATTTACTGTTAGTTATTAGAAAAGTAAGAAATGGTTCTAGAAGGTGATCAGTTCATAAGATAGAAATTTGAGCCAGCTTTTGGTTTTAGTCATTGTGATTCTTAATGATTGGAAGCCTCTAACACATTTTAGGATATACATGCTTTCAGTGATGACCATTTTATTGTCTTGAGGTTTCATGCTTGGAAACTTTTGTATCAATTGAAAAATTGTTGGATTTCGGTCGAACAGTGCATTCTTACCCTGTTATAACGGCGCCTTTTGTTTACTTAAATTTGTAGCTTATGCTTTATTTTTCTTACAAGTGATGGTATTCTCCAGTGGCCATATATTTGATACGGTCTACTCCATACCTGCACGTCCATTCTGCTGGCTGGAGTTTTAGTGTTAATTACTGGTGAAGATATTGTTTATCTTGAGCTTTTTGGCTGGGCGTGGTTCGTTGCATGATGTTGACTTTCATGCCCATGTTTTATTATCATATTCCTTTTTTCTCCTTTGGTTTTCAGTTAATTTTCTCATTGTTGCTTTTATCGACGTACCCACCCTACTTAGTAGTCATTTATTCTCTTCTTCGGTTTACACTTTCATCACCTTCTTACTCCGGCTTCTCTTTGTGGCTTCAAATTTTTTTTCTATCCCCGTCTTTTCGCTCTCCCTGCCTGGTTTTACTAGATCCCTGTTTCATTATACATGGCAACACCAGTCTCCCTCCACATTGATGCCTCTGAATTAGGTATCTGATTCTGGGTACCTAAAGTTTCTCCATATTTACCATTATTTGTTTCTCATTGTATTTGGATCTGAACTCCTTTATGATGACATTAATTTTTTTTATATAAACAATTTTCCTTTGTTGACTGAAAATCTATTTTGGAATTTAATAAAGATCTAGACACTTAGTTGGGCTTTTTCCAGAATTGAAGTTTATTCAATTATCTGTATATGGATCTGAATCATCTTGAATTCTTGTGGTTACTCTCTTGTTACATTAAAATCTGATAGTTCATTAAAGGTGAAGATTAAAAGTTGTTTTATGTTGTTTCCATGATTATGTTCAAAAAAATTCTTGACCTGAAAAATCTCATGAGTCTGCCAGGATAAAATTCTGATTACGAAGAAAAACAGCATAAAGATTTATGGCTGCTCAATTTGAATAATTGTTTTTTCGACCATTTCACTGAAATGACAAATGGCAAAAAAAAATTGTGAGAAATGAGATTGGAATATGTCTGACTCCAATATTTTTCTTTTGTTTTATCTTATATTGTAATTGGATTGACGGATTCGAGATGATTAATTTCAGATCTATTGATTTCAAATTCGACTTGCCTGGATGGAAAAAATTGAAGTGCATCTCACAGTCACGCCATATTGAGTCATGCAATTTCAATAGAAATTATGATGAATTTCAAAATTCATCTAAGTAGGTGTCGTTTAAAATCCTGTCCTAAAATTATTTCCTTTAAATCAAATCTATCGATCCAAGCACAACCTAAATGCAGGATAAGTCTTAATTTTGCTTTCATTTCTTTCCAATCTACTTGCTAGTTTTTCCTTACTAAACACATTGCATCCATAATTGATATTGTCGCCAATGGAAATAACAATTATCGAAGATTGATCTATTGGTATTTAATATTATCATAAGTTTACGCTAACAAGATTCATACTAATAAGAAGTCATTTGTGTTTTCCTTTGGTTGCTTAAGAATTTTAATCTCTCTCTCTCTCTCTCTCTCTCTCAACGCGCTTGCATCAATGAGTGTTCATCTCTCCCAAAAATGTTGGTCTGAGTTTGTACATTACAAAGTTTTGAAATTATTTCCCATTAGGCTGATTTGGCTGCCGCATTACAAACAAAGTGATAAACGTTAGTCAAAGTTGTTGGATTTCTACAATTGGAGTTGGAAAACATTGACTGATTTCTCCCTCTTCCTCCCTCCTTGTTTGTCTACTTCTATCTTTATTAAAAACTAATTCCATGATTTTAATGACAACATATCTTCATTGTGATTTTCTCCACGTTCAGCATTGTTAGCTGAGATCAAAGAAACGAGTGAAAAGTACCAGAATGAAGGTGAAATGCTTCTCTCAATTGGTGCTGGATATAGACAACCTAAACAAGCTCATATGGAATTCGAGTATTCTGATCCTGAAATCCATGAAGATCTTTATCAGCTCATGAAATATTCATGCGGAGAAGTTTTTACACCTGAACAGCATGACAAAATCATGACAATTTGGACAACCTTCCTTGAGCCAATGCTTGGTGTTCCTCCTCGTCCACGCAGCACCGAGTCTGAAGATGTCAAGCATAGCAATTATGGAGCCAAAGATGTGGCAGATATTGGTGTAGAAGTGAATGGCAGTCCTCCTGGTAAGGCAGCTTCAGGAAACTCCAAATCAGTGGACCTTGTGAAAACTGGTGATAAAATTATTCCAACTGAACAATCTAGCTCCAGCAAAGAGCAGCTGGGAAATGGTGGTGACGGGATTAATATTGATGGTTCTCCTGTTGCAGATTGTTCCTCTTATAAGAGTAATGTCTGTATTGCATCGAAAAATGCCGTGATGCAGACTGATCATAGCATAATCTCTGCCGCACCAGGGGCAAGCGAACAAACTGGTGTCTTTGAGCAAGGTGCTTCTGCCAAAAGTGGCATCAATTAGGAAAATACTTCCAAATAGGCAGAATGGTTTATGTTTAAGTCTTCTCAATCCTTTGTTTCACTAGTCTACCTTTTTTTTTGAGCTGTACTGTGAAATTTAGGGCAACTTTTATTTAATGTGCTCTTTGATATTGTATCAGGACCTGATGTTGCCAATTCTGAATATCCAGTAGTCGCAATGCTTTCTGAAGAATCACAGGTACTCAATCCTTCTAGAAGTTGGCTTGGGCATTGATTATTTCGGTATTTGACATCTATCACCTTTGACTTTGTCTGATTGAAAGGAATCTGATGAGGAAAGTCCCTTAGGTTGTAGTGAAGATCATGTGAAATGAAAGAGAGATTAGGGAAGGCTTTCAATCAGGCAGTTATCTTCCAATCTTACAATGAACTAAATATAATATCAGCTCTCCCAACACTTTTTTGTGACCACCTCCTTCCCCTCTAACTAGAAGCAGGTTTTGGATCAAATTTGAAGTCGCTCTTCTATGTACTACCACAAGAAAAATGTTGTTTTATGAGTTTTTAGGAATAGATTGCTATTTTACAAGGGCAATAGGTCCATGCTTTATCACCACTATAACTCACTCATTCCTCTCACTTCTTTCCATATATCTGTCACCGATCCAAGGCACCTTTGAATAATTTGGATATGTTTTTTCTTTTTCCATTGTAAGGCATAGCTGCAATAAGATGACATTCACAGTGGCTGAGAATAGAAGTTCGAATTAGGAGGCAAATCACTTCAGAGTTTCTAATTTGTCTCACCACTGTTTTTGATGGTACATAAACTGCTGGGTTGAGAATGTTGGAGAGTTGTTAGAACGGACATGGAAATGATTTTCCTTGCAAGTCCTGCAAGCAAACTAATACCTGCCTATCGGTCATTTTAATATTTTATCATTTATCATTTGTCATTGAGATAGTGATCTTTTAGTTCAATTTAGCAAATAACCAGTTACAAAATGTTTGTTGCTTCTCATCTTTACCTACCAAAAGTTACGAGCAAAAATGGTCAACTCGTAAAGTGAGCAGAATTTATTTAATCACCTTAACTGGTAATTGAATGTTACTGAACAGCATTTTTAGCATTTTCTTTATTACATGAAATATAAATTCTCCCCTAGTTTGTAGTGGAAAATTGGATTTCCATTAGCTCAGAAACTAATTAAATATTCTTTCTGGCTTTGGTAATATACAGACTAATCTTTCTGAAATGGTGGACCAGATTTGACTTTCAGCAAATTTTGTACGCTTTCCCATTGTAATTCTAGTTTTGTTATCTCATTTGTTTGTCTCTGTTGCGTGATGATGCTACAGGATTGTAGTACAATACCTACTTCATCTTCAATTACGATGGTGCATGAAGAAGTCAAAGTTCAGAACTATAATGAAGAACTTGAAGGTAGCGGTAAAAGCGAACGAGAAGAGGGTGAATTATCTCCTACAAGAGATCTTGAACAGAATAATATAGCACCAGTTGGAAATATTTGCACTGAAGCAGCACATGCCCCTTTTATAAGTTCTGGAATCACGAAAAGAACTGAAGAAGAAAAATGTAAAGAGGATGTTGAGGAAACTGACGCTAATGCTAATGATGAAGATGAAATGAGTACTAAGTGCTCGTCCGATGGTGAGAATCTCTCTGAAAATGTTGATGCTTCAGAAAGTGAGTCAGCTGATGGAATAGAGTGTTCCCCTGAAGAGCCTGATGAAGATGGAGAACATAATGAGAATGATAGCAAGATTGAAAATGCTGGAGATGTAGGTGGAGCAGTGAATCCTCATGAGACCGAAGGGCTGACGGCATTTACTGATCGTCTTTCACAGAACGCAAAACCTCTTACAATGAAAATCCCCGTGGGTTTACTGGGCAAAGAGAAGAATTCAGAAATTTTTTACGGAAATGACTCCTTCTATTTGCTGTTCAGGCTTCACCAGGTAAGGTGTATCTAACTATAGAATTGGGCATATGCTTTTTACTGTGTTCTTTGGGGTTTTGAAGTAATCATTACATCCGCTTTTGGACTAATTGCACTAATTTGACAGATGTTGTACGAAAGAATGCATAGTGCTAAGCTGCACTCGTTATCTCCTGAAAATAAGTGGAGGATTTCCGGTGATGCGAATGCAACTAATTCGTATGCTCGGTAGTTTATCTAAACTTTTCTTTATTTTCTTCAGTGGGTGGAGGCATATTAACCACCTTTTGATAATCATAAAGTTGAAACTCTTGCGATTTGGTGTAGATTCAAGGATTCTCTGCACAGTTTATTGAATGGCTCATCTGATAATGCAAAGTTCGAGGATGACTGCCGAGCTATTATTGGTGCCCAGTCATACATCCTTTTTACCGTGGACAAGCTGATACATAAACTTGTCAAGCAGGTGATTGGAGCATATTCTTCTGCCCCTAATTTGCTTTGTTATTATTTCTGTAGTTTGTAACCTATGTAACCTTGGTCTTTGCAGCTACAAACAATTGCAGCAGAGGAAATTGAAAACAAACTCCTCCATCTATGTGCATACGAGAGATCAAGAGATCCTGAAAAATTTTCAGATGCAATTTATCATGAGAATGCCTGTTTTCTAATTCCTGAAGATAACTTGTATCGAATAGAATGCGTAAGTTCATCCCGATTTTTTATGTAGTTCTCCAACTGATATATTATAACCTGATAACACTATTATTTTCATTTTACGAAGAAGCCTAGTTAAATTTTTAGTCAGATGAATGAATTAGCACTTCATTGCAGCTGGCTTCTCCAAGCCGTCTAACCATCCAGCTCATGAAAAATGAGAATGATAAAATTGAAGTGACTGCTGTCTCCATGGATCCCAGTTTTGTTGCATATCTGAACGATGTCCTCTTATCAGTTCCCCCCGAAAGAAGGGAAAAACCTGGGGTATTCTTGACGAGGTGTGATGTGGCAGATATTGTTAAATTACGAGTTTCATTACCCATTTATTCATCCTGACGTAAATCTCTTTCAGAAATAAAAGGAAGTGCACGACTGGAGATGAGATTTATGATTTGCAGAAAGCCATGGAAGGACTTGTGATCTATAATGGCCTGGAAAGTAAGGTGGTTTGCAATACGCTGAAGGTAATAGTTACTCCAATTTAAATGTTATTTTGTTACTCATGTAAATTTATTTGTGCAAATTGAATACCCTTTAATCTTTTGCTGATTTTTTATTGGCTCGGCATGCTCTAGGCGGCTTATGTCTTAGACACAGAAGACTTCCTCTATCGGTTGGGAAAAAGGAGGAAGATATCAACTCTGAATGGCTTGTGCACTAATGCCGGCAATGGAGCTTCTAATGGTGTCTCCAATGGTGCTTACAACGGGTATTCTCACAGTGGCGAACGATTTCGCAAGTTGATGTTTAGTTGATACTCTGCATTTGTCCGGGAAACGTGAAAGTATATCTTTCAATAGTTTATTTGAATTCATTTGTTCATGGTTCAGTTTCAATGCTCCAGGCGCGGAAGGTGCACTTATTAATGGTGCATCGACGTTATTTGATACACAGGCGCAGGAGCGGAGTAGAGCCAAAACTAAATTTTCTTATAGTCTCCGGATTAATAATACTGTTAGTGAAATGAAGAAAGTTAAGCACAATAGCTGTAGATCGAGTATATTTCAAACTAAGGTATAGAAATTTATTCACTTTCATCCTCGTGATTCAGGCTATACTACCACATATGTGTGTGAAACATGTAATGATTGAACGAAGCACATATGTTGCACGTAAAATAACATAAAGTAGAACATTTGTCGCACGAAATTTTTGAAAGGCATGTGTCGTATATAAAATAATCAAAAGTAGCACGCCTGTCGCACGTGAAATGATCGAAATAAGTACGATAGTCGCACGTGAAATGATCGAAAAGCACATGTGATGTACGTAAATACTTAGACAGTATATGCGCGCACATGAAAATATGTCACATGTGAATATTCAAGAATTGTATGTTTGTTGCACGTGAAATGATTGAAATAAGTATGATTGTCGTATGTGAAATGATCGAAAAGCACTAGCAATGCACGTAAATACTTAGAAAGCTTATGCACGCACATGAAAATGTCACATGTGAATATTCAAGAAGTGTATGTGTTGCACGTGAAATAATTGAAATAAGTACGATTGTCGTATGTGAAATGATCGAAAAGCACGTGCGATGCATGTAAATACTTAGAAACAATATGCGTCGCACCAAAAAATATGTGTCACATGTGAACATTCAAGAAGTGTGTGAATCGCATGTCAACATACATCTTTATATCTTATTTTTGTAAATCATGATTTTTTT
>KQ994518.1:34441-53118 GCA_001598015.1 Dorcoceras hygrometricum
TTCCTTAGTTGTGATAGGTGTGCTCAGTTATCTTGAACTCTTGGCCTTGTGATGGGCGAGTTCTGTTTGTAGCTTGCTGTTGCGTTGTTTTTCCAGAATTGTTGTTGTGATTTCGAGGACGAAATCCTTTTTAGTGGGGGAGAAATGTGAGACCTGATTTTGTATTAAGGATTAATTAGTGGAATTAATTGGTTGATCATGAGATTTCGTGCTTAGATATCTGTTTTGAGTTGCATTTTCGGGTTCCATTTCGTGTGTTGAGCAATTCTGGATGTTTTCGTGTGTTTGAGCTTTGAGGCAAAAGCTGGTCGGTGGCGAAAAACCAGTCGAAGCGCGTTTTGTAATGCTGCAGATGCGTTAGTGAATTGTGTTGTGGTCGCTGGTGAAGAGACCAGTCGAGGAACCAGTCGAGAGTTTAGTAGCGTGTTTTGTGTTGAGCGCTATACGTCGTCGTTTGGGGTATTGCGACTGGTACCAGCTGCGAGGAGTTGTTGCGTCTGGATGATCAGTCGAGAGCAATGGTCAACGCGGGACAAAGTTTTGTAGCTTTGGACTGATTGTGTTTCGTATCTTGCGACTGGTGGTACGCTGTAGCCTGCGACTGGTATTTCACGAAAGCTAGCGACTGGATGACGTCAGTTGTGCGACGCCGTTTTGATTAGTTGCGACGCTGCGTTTTGATGTTGCGACTGGTACCAGACGAGGGAAGCGTTGTGCGTTGTTTCGTCTTGCGACTGGATACCCAGCTGCTGGTAGTGCGACGCCGTTTAGAGGACCAGTCGATGGTTTGCCTTTTTGTGATTTTAGCGTCCGGTCGACTGGTTGTCCAGCTCTTGTATTTTCGAAGCAGCGTCCGGTTGTCCAGCTTTGAGAGATTGTTCGCTACTGTAGCTAGCGACTGGATTTGTTTAGCGTGACTTGAGATTTGTTCAGCTGTTGGTTCTTGCGACTGTTGTTATGGGAATTGTTGTGTCGACTGGTTTTGTCGGAGGACAATTCTTAGTGTTGTTTTCCAGTCGATGCTAGTGCTATTTATAGGAAGACTTGGTCTTCGTTTTGTGAATTCTTTTCCCATACTTAGCGATATTTCCAGCCTTTCGTTCCTTATCTTTTGAACCCTAGAACACTGTTCAGTCGTGAGCTTTCCGGCGATTTCCCGTCGTTTCTGGTGGTTGTTCTGCTCGTGCGAGGTAGCGTTGGACTCCTCTTGAGAAGCTCTTCCAATTCATACCAGTTTTAGAAGCTGTAGTTGGCTAGTCGAGGAACGCGAAGTTGCTGCCATTCGAGTGTTGCGTCGAGTTGGTAGAACTACGTTCTGGTTTTCGGTGAGACCTTGTTTCTAGCCTTAATTCTTAAGCTTTCTATGAATGTTTGAGGTATTTTGGATAGCTGGTCGAGGTGAGACTCCCAGCCGTGAGCTTGAGTAGAAATCTGTTAGATTTACGTTTTGTATGCCGTGTGTTTAACAGGCTTTTACCAGAGTCTTCGGGATTTCTCGCAGGGTTAGTTGTTGCTCAGTATAAGGTACGGGTTGAGCTTGTAATTTCAGCAAGGTGACAGCTTGGGTGAATTGTGAGATGGCTTTGCTGGTTATGTGTTTAGTTGCCTGTTGAGGCTGCCAATCTATGAGATGGTTGTGTGTTATGTGTTGTATACATGCTGTTGGTATTGTTGTTGCGCATATGTTGATATGCTTGTTATTGTCCAGCATGTGCATACACGGTTTTGCATCTCATTCCAGTTTCATTGCCATCGTTGCGTCGTTCTTGTTCTGTTTCTTACCAGGTTGCGAGGGCGAGCGGCGATACCGCACTCTCATCTCCCTGCTGGGTCATGTTAGCCCCTATGAGCCGAGTGGCTAACTACCACAGTTCATAGGTTGCGCAACAGCAGTCCGAGTTGTTGATGCATCTGGTATTTGGGTGTTGTCTCCCGGCGAGTGGTTAGCTACCACACTTGGAACACACCCAGTGGCCACCATTTGTTGCAGATTCAGTTGATCTGTGCTTTGACTTTCTTTCCGGTTGGAGTCTTTGGTTGTTGTCCAGCATCTCATGCATAGCATCTGCATTTTATTCTTGCTGTTAATTGCTGTTTTTATAGTTGCTCTCCGTACTGGGGTTTGACCCCATGTCCCTCCGGGGCTTGGTTTGTTTCTTGTTGTGTTGTTTTCAGGAAACCCAGGTTCTACAGCTGGTGGTGCCCCGGGAGGTGGCTAGTGTGTCCCAGTAGCATATAGCATATATATATATATGTATCAGTTAGCCAGGGGGATGCCCTGCGCTTTGTTGTTGTACCCGTAGGGGATATGGTACATGTATGGATTATGTATGCTTTGTCGTTGCTTGTTTTATGATTTGGGAAACTTATTTTAAGTATCGCTTTATTTTAAATTATATGTTTAAAACCGTCGGGCCTAAAAGCGAAAATTTTACCCACTTTTTGATAGCTTCCGCATGTGTTTATCTGTTGTGAGCACGAGGCCTGACAGTCTGATGAGCAGTTGGCTTTAGGGCAAGTGGGAGATTGTTAGAGTAGATGCCCAACTAGCCAACTTGTGGCGTGTGGGTTCATAGACACTTGTATGAAACGATCTTTATATATGATATTCGCATTTATTTATATGGCATTCTTTACTTTCATTGTGTTGTATGATGATTAACAATTGCGTTGAGTAAAGACCTAGAATGCACTATAGTTTATGTTAGATGTGATAGTGGGTATGACGACTATCATGAAACACATCTAATAGTCATTGTGTATTCTGAATTAGTTCCTAGTCGATTGGGCCGTCAAAATGAGGATATGGCCGCCCGAGCTCGAGACTAGTATCTGCGATGCGAAGTACCATGTTTCATTGGTAGGGAACATTGTGATGTTCAGAGCATGCAGATAGATAGTGACGTGGTGATCTATCGAACTACCCTCGTTCGGACTTTCCAAGTGGTTACCATTTGTCGAGTGGATAAGTCCGAGGTCTTGGTTGTACTGATTAGTACTCACGACTCGAAACGTCATTGAGACTCTACATGATAGGCGTCTCACTTTGACTCGTTTGCCGACTCACTTGGGGTCATCAGGCGGAGGGATTGGGTGAGACCCCGATGCATGTAGGAGTCGATGCATCGTTGTCGATGATTCACCGCTCGCAGACATGCATGGATATCCTATGCTATCTGAGGGGATAATAGTGTATAAATCACTGGTCAGAGTACTAGAAGTGTTTTAGGTAAATGAGTTTACCTAGTTACACTCGTGATGTCACTATTCGATCTCCAAGATGTACGCATAGCTATCGGATCTTTAGCGACTCTCGATTTACCAATGGTCGTTGATCTGATCGGGATATATAATTTGAAAGGACCGTACTGTACGCTAACCACGACCAACTTGTTCTTGCAGGCACTATCAGTGATACCTAGGGGATCATGGGGCGATGTTGCTAGACGCTCTTACCATGATCCGTTGGGCAAGTCCGGAATTGTGATTCCGGAGCCACAATGGTTGTGGGCCCACGGCTAGCTGTATCCCTGAACCATTGAGGGTCACACAAGTACTGGATTCTAGATTCTCGCACGGATACTGAGCTCAATGTGTTGAGCATGAGAAGAGGATTTTGGGGAGTGCGACTTCCTAAAAGTCAACAGGGGTCAAATCGTGATTTGCCGACGTTGAGGGGCAAAACGGTCATTTTGCACTGGGGTTCTGAAAAATGGTTTTTCAGATCATAGCATTCCGTTTTGGAAACTGAGTCGATCGGTTCGATCTGATCGGCAATCGGAGTTACGATGAAGTCACGGTGATGGGGATGAACCGAATGTTCATCCGTTGGACCCGGGCCCGTTGGGCCGGTCCAAGTCCATCACTAAGTCTATTTAATATAGACTTGGACTTAATTAACTAATAACTTGAGACACAAACCCTAACCCTAAGAGCTCTAGAAGCCGCCGCCCTCTCCTCTCTCAAAAGGCCGCCGCCGCCGCCGCCGTTCGCCGGAAATTGTTCTGGCCAATCTTTCGAGGAGAATCCGTCCGCGCCGATCTCGTCAGGCCTTCTAGTGCAGGCTGACGAAGGAGTCTCGTATCCGGTCGTGGACCTGATTGACGTTATCTACCGCCGCCTACCGTGAAGTGACTGTTTCCTCGCGAAACTGGTCGGAGCCAGGCACGAGTTGCTAGCAAGGTAATCGACGGCTCGTCAGGCCTTCTAGTGCAGGCTGACGAAGGAGTCTCGTATCCGGTCGTGGACCTGATTGACGTTATCTACCGCCGCCTACCGTGAAGTGACTGTTTCCTCGCGAAACTGGTCGGAGCCAGGCACGAGTTGCTAGCAAGGTAATCGACGATAAACACCCTATGAATGTCATATTGTGTTTGTTTATTGAATTGTATTGATCATCTCCCGGCAAATTTTTGTTCTTCCGCTACCTCGCCGGGAGGCGTGATCCGTATCCGCCGTGGTTCCCCAACAGTAGATGCCCAACTAGCCAACTTGTGGCGTGTGGGTTCATAGACTCTTGTATGAAACGATCTTTATATATGATATTTGCATTTATTTATGGCGTTCTTTACTTTCATTATGTTGTATGATGATTAACAATTGCGTTGAGTAAAGACCTAGAATGCACTATAGTGTATGTTAGATGTGATAGTGGGTATGACGGCTATCATGAAACACATCTAATAGTCACTGTGTATTCAGAACACGTTCCTAGTCTATTGGGCCGTCAAAATGAGGATAAGGCCGCCCGAGCTCGAGACTAGCATCTTCGATGCGAAGTACCATGTTTCATTGGTAGGGAACATTGTGATGTTCTGAGCATGTAGATGGATAGTGACCTGGTGATCTATCGAACTACCCTCGTTCGAACTTTCCAAGTGGTTACCATTTGTCGAGTGGATAAGTCCAAGGTCTTGGTTGTACTTATTAGTCCTCACGACTCGAAACGTCATTGAGACTCTACATGATAGGCGTCTCACTTTGACCCGTTTGCCGACTCACTTGGGGTCATTAGGCGGCGGGATTGGGTGAGACCCCGATGCATGTAGGATTCGATGCTTCGTTGTCGAGGATTCACCGCTCGCAGACATGCGTGAATATCCTATGCTATCTGAGGGGATAATAGTGTATAAATCTCTGGCCAGAGTACTAGAAGTGTTTTAGGTAAATGGGTTTACCTAGTTACACTCACGATGTCACTATTCGATCTCCAAGATGTATGCATAGCTATCGGATCTTTAGCGACTCTCGATTTACCAATGGTCGTTGATCTGATCGGGATATATGGATTGAAAGGACCGTACTGTACGCTAACCATGACCAACTGGTTCTTGCAGGCACTATCAGTGATACCTAGGGATCATGGGGCGATGTTGCTAGACGCTCTTACCATGATTCGATGGGCACGTCCGGAATTGTGATTGCGGAGCCACAATGGTTGTGGGCCCACGGTTCGATGTATCCCTGAACCATTGAGGGTCACACAAGTACTGAATTCGATATTACTGCATGGATACTGAGCTCAATGTGTTGTGAATAAGAGGAGGATTCTAGGGAGTGCGACTTCCTAAAAGTCAACAGGGGTCAGATCGTGATTTCCCGCTGTTGAGGGGCAAAACGGTCATTTTGCAATTTAGGGTTAGATGATCTGAAAAATTGTTTTTCATATCATAACATTCAGTTTTGGAAACTGAGTCGATCGGTCCGATCTGATCGGCAATCGGAGTTACGATGAAGTCGTAGCGATGGATATCGTCATTTGGACCCGGGCCCGTTGGGCCGGTCCAAGTCCGTTGCTAGTCTATTTAATTAAACTTAAGGCTTAATTGGTCACAACTTAAGAAGTAATTCAGATTACAACAAACCCTAACCCTAAAGCTCTCGGCCGCCTCTCCCTCTCCTCCCACGCCGTCGCCGCCGCCGCTTCCTGCCGTCGCCCGCCGTTGATTGATCGGACTTGCTACGATCAGTTCTTTGAGGAGAATCCGTCCTCGCTGATCTCGTCAGGACTTCTAGTGCAGGCTGACGAAGGAGTCTCTCTTCCGGTCGTGGACCTGATTGACGATTCTTCCGCTGCCTCGCCGGGAGACGGGATCCGGATCTGCCACGGTTCCCCAACAGTGGTATCAGAGCCAAGGCTCGGATCCTTCAATACAATCGTTGCCTTATTGTATCTAATCTTGAAATTTTTAGATCAAATCAAAATAAAATCTTTGGAAGCAAACCGTTGGAAGCCGCCGCGTGCGGCGGCGCATCATCCTCGAGCGATTGTGCGCGCGCGGCCGCGCTGGACGCGCAATGGCCGGCCAAATTTGCTTCTGTGCGCAAGTCGTTGTGCACATGGCTGGCCGATTGCTGGCCACCGCCCAGCGCAATTGTTGCGCCGCTGGTTGCGCGACGAAGATGCTGGACGGCGGCTGAGATGTGCGTGCCTGCCGCGCATAGCGGCCGTTCACGCCGCGCGATGGTGCAATCATTGCACACTGGACGACCGATGGCTAGCAGGCCATGGCGCAATTTGTTCCGCCATAATCAGGCGCGATGCAGGGAGGCGTCGCGCAAGTCGTGGCCGCGCGCGATGTGGCGGCGGCGGTCGCCGCCGTGCGGCCGCCGTCTGATGTGTTCCCGGCATCGTTGCGATGGCTAATTTTACTTCTAGGTTTTGGTTCGGGCCTGTCCCGGGCAGCCCATGAAGTTTTCGCGCCAATATTCGATATCGGGCCGATTTTGGGTCGATTTTGAAATTTTTGAGATTTTGGGCCCAAAATTGTTTTAGGCCCAATATGATGCAATTAAAATAGAAAAATGCGATTTTAATTGTAAAATATGATTTTATGATGAAATATGATTTTGTTGATTAAAATTTTATTTTATCGACAAAATACGATTTTATTATAAAATACGATTTTATGATTAAAATATGATTTTGCGATAAATAATTTGATTATTTAATTTATGCATTTTAATTAGATTAATTGCATGTTTGAGATGATCGAGAGTCGTGCCCAATTTGTTAGGTGTATGCGATAGGTTTTTGTGATTCGGTTGTATTAATATTGTTGATTATCATCATTTTAAGTGGGCCTGTTTGTGGCCCGTTCCCACCACTTGAAAAAAGTATCCCTTATTTGTCATGGTATATTTAAATATAAATTACTAGATTTAGTGGGAGGACATCCGAAGACGGTGAAAAATGACGATCAAAGATATTGAAGACCGAAGATCTGTAAAACCGGAAGCATTGTAATAGGATTGCATTGCATGTTGAATTACCCCTAGGGTTGGACCCAGGTCCGTGGCTGGAAACCACGGACCGCATAGCTCTCGCGATCGATCATCCCAATGTTTATATATGTGATATATAGTTAGTTGAATCCACATGCTTTAAATATGATTTAAAATATATTGCATGAGACCAAATTTTCAAAAATAAAATCCCTCGTTTTAAATACGATTTAAAGCTAATATCAAGATAAAAGTTTATTCGATAAACCAAAAGGGATTTAAAATTATTTAAATTTCCCTACCTTCGATCAACAATGGGTGTACGTCGATGCTACCCGTATACATGGCCTGGCTATTATTGAGGGGGTGATGTATGCCGGAAAGCTGTCCACGCCATTGACAATTGTTGTGAGTTCTGTTGGAACTCCCTTTAACGTTGGCTCATATTATTGGGGACGTTAAGGGGACCGTCCTTCACGACTCAACATTGATGGGTCATCTTGACACGTGATAGTAAACGGCGTCATATTATTGGGCCCTTACTGGACGTGAGGTGAATACATGGAGGTTGCAACGGTTGCAATCGGAAACTCCCTTTTGGGGGTCATGGATGGCTGATATTATTCGGGTCCATGATTGCTTGATTGCGCTCCGTGTACCCACTAAAGAAACTTGCTTTCTCTATTTCATTAGAGGGTGGTGAAATCGTTAAAATAGTGGGAGGGTAATTCATAAAACTTAACGACCTTGTTTTATGTCTTAGCGATTATTTTATATATAGTTATTGATGATTGTCTGTTTTCTTTTCAGTATAACTGCTTATATAATGTCTTCGTTCAAAAACCCACTCGCTGCTATACTGGATAGCAACAAGTTCACCGGTCTGAACTACCAAGACTGGCTCCGCAACCTCAACCTTGTGTTTGCTTCGGAGAAACTTCTTTATACGATAGAGAAGTGCCCTCCGAAGGAATCCCCTGCCGATATCAACCCTGAGGAGCTGGTTACGCTTAAACAATGGTGGGACGACGAGGTTAAAGCTCGATGGTATAACTGCTTATATAATGTCTTCGTTCAAAAACCCACTCGCTGCTATACTGGATAGCAACAAGTTCACCGGTCTGAACTACCAAGACTGGCTCCGCAACCTCAACCTTGTGTTTGCTTCGGAGAAACTTCTTTATACGATAGAGAAGTGCCCTCCGAAGGAATCCCCTGCCGATATCAACCCTGAGGAGCTGGTTACGCTTAAACAATGGTGGGACGACGAGGTTAAAGCTCGATGCTATGTGATGGCGTCGATGTCCAATGAAATGCAACGGCTTTTTGAGAAGACAAAGTCTGCTGCTGACATACTTTTTCATCTCAAAGAACTGTACGGGGAGAACTCTCGACATGAGAGGTTCACGGCAGTCAAGGAGCTTATGACGAGCCGCATGCGCGATGGGACTTCGGTCCGCGAGCATGTGGTTCGTATGATTGGGCTCGTTGAAAAGCTGTCGGGCCTTGATATCACACTTCCACACGAGCTGTCTGTGGATGTGCTTCTCCTCTCACTTCCTGCTGCATTCGACCCCTTTGTGGTCAACTTCAACATGAACAAGCTGGCATCCACCCTTGAAGAGGTGGTTAACATGCTTGTAGTGTTCGAAGGAACCATAAAGAAGGACAAGCCCGTCCTCCTCATGGGCACTTCTTCCTCTGCCAAGAAGGGGCCCAGACGCAAGGGTAAGAAGCGTTATGCCCCTGCGAAGGAGGAAAAGCCCACCAAGAAGCCAAAGTCAAAGGCTTCCAAGCCAAACAAGCATGAGGATGTTTGCCACCACTGCCACGAGCCTGGGCATTGGAGGAGGAAATGCAAGGAGTACCTCGAGCAGTTGCGAACTGCGAAAGGTATGTTCTATATTGAAATAAATATGTCTCTTAGTTCGACTTCTTGGGTACTTGATACCGGATGTGGATCTCATATCTACAATGATTTGCAGGTGATGACAAGAAGCCGACGTCTTAGAGAGGGTGAGACCCACTTGATGCTTGGCAATGGAGTAAGAGTTGCTGCAGTAGCTATAGGAGATGTTTATTTATTTCTGTCTTCTGATTTTAAGTTGTTATTGTGTAACGTTTTGTTTGTTCCCGAATTAATAAAGAACATTATTTCTGTTTCTATGCTTGATAGTGATGGATATTCTTGTATGTTTGCTAATTCGATTTGCAATATTTACAAGAATGAATGTTTAATTGGAATTGGGGAACGCGAAAATGATTTATACACCTTAAAATTAAAAGACGTTCCAACTCGCGATGTCGAAGTACATACAACAAAGATTAAAAGGAAACACGATAGTTTTAACCCAGCACAACTTTGGCACGCTA
This sequence comes from Dorcoceras hygrometricum, assembly GCA_001598015.1. Classification (NCBI taxonomy): domain Eukaryota; kingdom Viridiplantae; phylum Streptophyta; class Magnoliopsida; order Lamiales; family Gesneriaceae; genus Dorcoceras; species Dorcoceras hygrometricum. Next base: position 44,039 of record KQ994518.1, read on the forward strand.
GGCTAGGTCATGTTTCTCTAAGTAGGATGAACAAGTTAGTTAGGAGTGACATGTTTGATCTGTCAGAATTTAACTCCCTACCGACTTGTGAGTCTTGTCTCAAGGGAAAGATGACTAAGCAACCCTTCAAGGGCAAGGGTGAGCGTGCTCAAGGCCTATTGGATTTGATCCATACTGATGTGTGCGGCCCATTTAGTATTGGTACTGAGTACGGTCACACATACTTCATCACCTTTACCGACGATTACTCTAGGTATGGATACTTGTACTTAATGAAGCACAAGTCTGAATCCTTTGAAAGGTTCAAAGAATTCAAGGCTGAAGTAGAAAATCAATTAGGAAAAAGTATTAAAGCACTTCGATCCGATCGAGGTGGTGAATACTTGAGTGCTGAATTTCTAGACTATCTGAAAGAGAATGGGATTCTCGCACAGTGGACCCCTCCGGCCACACCACAACTTAATGGTGTAGCGGAGCGTCGTAATCGAACCCTGTTAGACATGGTTCGATCTATGATGAGCTTCACTGAACTTCCTACCTCGTTTTGCGGCTATGCGCTCGAAACGGCGGTAATGTTGTTGAACAATGTCCACACTAAGGCAGTGGATAAGACTCCATATGAGATATGGATGGGCAAACCACCCAAGTACTCATACATGAGGATTTGGGGATGTCCTGCTTACGTGAAGCAGACAGTGGGAGATAAGCTGGATACGAGATCCATCTTATGCTACTTCATCGGGTATCCAAAGAATTCCATTGGATACTACTTCTACTATCCGAACGAAACAAAAGTGTTTGTTTCTAGGAATGCCACCTTTATGGAAAGGGAATTTCTACTCGATAGAAAGGGCAAAATAGTAGAACTCGAAGAGGTTCGAGAACCAACTGAAGTACCAGGTGAATCTCTTGCACCTCCAGAGCCAGTACCAGAAATGGTCGCACCTAGGAGATCCGAAAGGGCTCCTAGGGCTCCTGAGAGATATGGTTTTCTCCTTGAAGATGATCAAGGTGATCAGGTTGTTGGATCTGATCCAAGAACTTTCAAGGAGGCAATTTCCGATGCAGATTCTAATTTGTGGCTTGAAGTAATGCAGTCTGAGTTAGACTCGATGCATGCTAACCAAGTTTGGACTCTTGTTAATCCTCCCAAAGGAATTTTTCCTATTGGGTGTAAATGGGTGTACAAGAGGAAACTTGGGCCTGATGGTAAGGTAATGACCTACAAGGCGTGACTGGTCGCGAAAGGTTACACTCAAACGCAAGGTGTTGACTATGATGAAACCTTCTCGCCAGTCGCAATGTTCAAGTCAATTAGAATCTTGTTAGCCATAGCCGCATGGTACGACTATGAGATATGACAAATGGATGTGAAAACTGCGTTCCTTAATGGAAACATTAAGGAAGAGATCTATATGACGCAGCCTGAGGGTTTCACATCTGTTGGAAGCGAGCATAAGGTATGCAAGCTTCAGAGATCGATCTACGATCTCAAACAAGAATCGAGGAGTTGGAACCTGAGATTCGATGAAACGATTAAGGAATTTGGTTTCATCAAGAATCCTGAGGAGTTAGAAGGTAGTTAGAAGCGCTGTGACATTCCTAGTACTTTACGTTGATGACATTCTAATCATTGGGAATGATGTAGGAATGCTGCAGTCAACTAAAGTCTGGTTGTGTAGTAGATTTTCGATGAAGGACATGGGTGAAGCATCCTATATTCTTGGAATACAGATCTATCGGGATAGATCGAAACGGATGCTCGAACTCACCCAAGCTACCTACATCGATACCATACTTAAAATGTTCTCTATGGAAGAGTCAAAGAGAGGACACCTACCTATGTGCCACGGGGTCACACTATCTAAGTCTATGTGTCCGAAGACTGATGAGGAGATAGAGAGTATGACACGTGTGTCATATGCCTCGGCAATAGGTAGTATTATGTATGGCATGATCTCTACTAGACCGGATGTCGCATATGCTCTGAGTGTCACGAGCCGCTACCAGGCCTGTCAGGCCTCGTGCTCACAACAGATAAACACATGCGGAAGCTATCAAAAAGTGCGTAAAATTTTCGCTTTTAGGCCCGACGGTTTTAAACCAACAAGAAATGAAATGCAGGTGCTATGCATGAAACGCCGAAGAACAACGGAAAGCTCGACCCACAAGGGAGCTAAGGAACTCAAACATAGCTCCAAGAATCATCGACAACGTACAGTGGCCACGGGGTGTGTTCACAGTGTGGTAGTGAGCCACTCGCCGTGATACTACACCCACTTACCGGATGCATCAAACAACTCAACCTACTGTTGCCTCGCCCATGAACTGTGGTAGTTAACCACTCGGCTCATGGTGGCTACGATCCCAGCAGGGAGATGAGAGTGAGGTATCGCCGCTCGCCCTCACTTCCTGGTAAGAAAACAATAACAATGCAACAATGGTACAAAGACTACCAAAGCTGGAAAGGAATACCATGCGTGTATGCAACATGCGGGGATGCAAGCATATAAACATATGCAACGCAACAAACACACAAATAGCATACACAATTCTCAACAGAACACAACCAGCAGGCACGGCAATTCCACATACGAGCGACTACAATTCATCCAAGCCATAACTTCGCTGTAAAACAAGCTCAAATCCGTACCTTATACTGAGCAACAACTAACCCTGCGAGAAATCCCGAAGACTCTGGTAAAAGCCTGTTAAACACACGGCATACACAACGTAAATCTAACAGGTTGCTAAACAAGCTCACGGCTGGGAGTCTCACTCGACCAGCTGCCCAATAAACCTCAACACTTACATAGAAAGCTTAAAAACTAAGGCTAGGAACAAGGTCTCACCGAAAACCCGAACTTAGTTCTACCAAATCGACGCAACACTTGAACGGCAGCAACTTCGCGTTCCTCGACTAGCCAATTACAGCTTCTAAAACTGGTATGAATTGGAAGAGCTTCTCAAGAGGAGTCCAACGCTACCTCGCACGAGCCAACACAACCACCGAAACGATGGGAAATCGCCGGAAAAGATCACGGCTGAACTGTGCTCTAGGGTTCGAAAGATAAGGAACAAAAGGCTGGAAATATATGCTAAGTATGGGAAAAGATATTCGAAGACCAAGTCTTCCTATAAATAGCACTAGCAACGACTGGAATCACTTCAAATAATTGTCCACGACAAATCAGTCGATGCCAACCATTTCCCAAACCAGCAGACGCAAGAACCAACAGCTAGAAGAAATCTCGAGCCAACGTTAAACAGATATTTGTAAATCCTATTTTGTATATATTTTCTATTTGTTCTTCTGGAATAGTCCAGTTTGAGTAATCTATAGGCATATGAGTTTCTGTACTTCGAACTATGTTCTGGGATCTAGAGTAAGATACTAACGAAAGTAGATTTCTTAATCTTAAAGCCATCTTGACTATAACAGATTAATCTTAACACTTATGGATCAGTGTGGTAGTATGGGAACGCAGACCGGGAACACCAACACAGGCTTACCAACTGTCAGGCCTCGTGCTCACAACAGATAAACACATGCGGAAGCTATCAAAAAGTGGATAAAATTTTTTATTTTAGGCCCGACGGTTTTAAACATATAATTTAAAATACAACGATACTTAAAATAAGTTTCCCAATTCATAAAACCACCAACAATAAAGCATACATAATTTAAACATGTATCAAACTCCCCTACGGGTACAACGATAAAGCACAGGACATATCCCTGGCTAACTAATACATATATATAAGTATGCTCTATGCAACTGGGACACGGTAGCCACCTCCTGGGGCACCACCAGCTGGCTTAAAACCACGACCAGCTGTAGAACCTGGGTTTCCTGAAAACAACATAACAAAGAAACAAACCAAGCCCCGGAGGGACATGGGGTCAAACCCCAGTACGGAGAGCAACAATAAAACAGTAATAAACAGCAAGGAATAAAATGCAGATGCTATGCATGAGATGCCGAATAACAATGGGAAGCTCGACCTACAAGGGAGCTAAGGAACTCAAACATAGCTCCAAGAATCATCGACAACATACAGTGGCCACGGGTGTGTTCACAGTGTGGTAGTGAGCCACTCGCCATGATACGAAACCCACTTACCAGATGCATCAAACAACTCAACCTGTTGTTGCCTCACCCATGAACTGTGGTTGTTAACCACTCGGCGCATGGTGGCTACGATCCCAGCAGGGAGATGAGAGTGCGGTATTGCTGCTCGCCCTCACATCCTGATAAGAAACAACAACAATACAACAAGGTACAAAGGATACCAAAACTGGAAAAGGAATACCATGCGTGTATGCAACATGCTGGAATGCAGGCATATAACATATGCAACACGGCAATAACACAACAGCATACACAATCCTCAACAGGACACAACCAGCAGGCACGGCCATTCCACATACCAGCAACTACAATCATCCAAGCCATAACCTCGCTGTAATATAAGCTCAAATCCGTACCTTATACTGAGCAACAATTAACACTGCGAGAAATCCCGAAGACTCTGGTAAAAGCCTGTTAAACACACCGCATACACAACATAAATACGGCGTCGCACCAACTTATCCAGACGACGTCGCATAGGATGCTCACTCATTAATACCAGCTGCTGGTCATCCAGACGTAAAACACGCATCCCTCGTCTGGTACCAGTCGCAACGTATCAACACAACCAGTCGCAAGCACAGGAGCGCTGACCCGCGTTGACCGTAGCTCTCGACTGCTCATCTAGACGCAACAACAAAACCAGTCGCAGCTACAGTGCACGACCAGTCGCAACATCTCAAACGACGGCGTTTCATGCCCTGCGCTACCAAAACAAGCTACGACTGTTTTTGCCACCGACCAGCTTTCGCCTCAAAAACTCAAAAACGCGAAAGCATCCAGAATTGTTCAACGCACGAAATGGAACCCGAAAATGCAACTCAAAACAGAGATCTAAACCACAAAATCTCATAATCAACCGATTAATTCCAACGATTAATCTCAATAACAAATCCAGGTCTCACATTTCTCCCCCACTAAAAAGGATTTCGTCCTCGAAATCAAACAACAATTCTGAAAGCACAACACAGCAACTGAAACTCGAAGCAATAACAAGAAACTAAACAAAAACTCGACATCACTTCTGCTGATCAACCATCAGGAACACACACGCGATCTACCAGCTGGTACCAGACGCAACATCAAAACGATGTCGCGCCAACTAATCCAAACGCAGTCGTTTTAGTCCTCAACGCAACTACGCTAAAGCATCTGCTGATCACAACACGCGCAACCAGACTTCACGTAAACGACGATGTTTCAGGGATCTCGCGCTGAAACACGCTTCTGCTAGATTCATCACCGACCAGCTGCTAGATCACAAAAGCAGCTGATGCTCAAAAATCTCAAAAACACGAAAACTTCCAGAATTGCTCCAAATGCTATTTCAGACCCGAAAATGCCAACCAAACTCTCGAAGAGATTTGACCAGTAGGAAACTCCCAAAAACCGATACAATCAACAAACAAATCTTAATACAAATTCAGGTCTCACATTTCTCCCCCACTAAAAAAGAGTTCGTCCTCGAAATCACAACAATAATTCTGAATCAACAAACAACAGCAGAGGCTAGAATAAAAACTAAAAACTAACACCAGAACTCGCCCAACACTAGGCCAAGAGTTCAAGATAACTGAGCAAACACATCACAGCAACTAAGGAAGAAAAATAGCAAAACTACAAGCTACTGGAAAAATATAGCCCAACAGTTACTCAAACAGATGCGGCCACTCGCGCTGCATCTTTTCTTCCAGCTCCCAAGTAGCTTCTTCCCTACCATGTTTGCTCCACTGCACCATCACCAACGGAATGGTCTTATTTCTCAACTGTTTCTCTTTTCGGCCAAGGATCTGCAAAGGGTATTCCTGGTAGCTCAACGACTGATCTAGCTCTACCTCGTCAGTTCCAAGCACATGAGACGGATCTAGCTCATACTTCCTCAACATGGAAACGTGAAAGACGTCATGCAGAGAAGATAACTCGGACGGCAACAACAGACGATACGCCAAAGGACCAATCCTCTCGATAATCTCATATGGACCAACGTAACGAGGGGCTAACTTTCCCTTGCGTCCAAAGCGCATCACACTACGAAACGGAGAAACTTTGAGAAATACACGATCACCAACCTGAAACTCAAGAGGTCGACGCCTCTTATTTGCATAACTGGCTTGGCGATCATGTGCAGCTTTCATCCGCTATCTGATAAGATCTACGTGATCTTTCATCTGCTGCACAAAGTCAGGGGCAGATAGCTGCTTCTCCCCCACTTCTTCCCAACACACTGGCGATCTGCACTTGCGGCCATACAAAGCCTCGAAAGGCGCCATGCCAATCGTCACTTGGTAGCTGTTATTATACGAAAACTCCACCAAAGACAATGCGTCTTGCCAACTACCTCCGAAATCCAACACAACAGCACGCAACATATCCTCTAACGTCTGGATAGTTCGCTCAGATTGGCCATCTGTCTGGGGATGATACGCGGTACTCATAGCCAATCTAGTGCCCAAACTGTCTGCAAACTCTTCCAAAACCTGGAAGTAAACCTCGGATCTCGGTCAGACACGATTGAAACAGGCACACCATGCAATCTAACAACAAAATCAACGTACAGCTTCGCCATCTTCTTCAACGAGAAGGTCATCCTATAGGGAATGAAGTGCGCAGACTTAGACAAACGGTCTACAACTACCCAAACAGCATCGCACCCTCGGCTGGAACAAGGCAAATGCGTTACGAAATCCATCGCAATGTGCTCCCAATTTCATTGGGGCACCTCTAAACTCTGCAACAGACCCCCGGGTCTCATCCTTTCGGCCTTTACCATCTGGCAATTCAAACAACGAGCGACAAAACCAGCAACATCGCTCTTCAGGCCAGCCCACCAAAAGTACGGCTTCAAAGCATGGTACATCTTCCGTGCATCAGGATGAACACTATGTCTGCTACAGTGCGCTTCTCGAAGGATCTCTTCCTTCAAATCAATCAAATTGAGCACAACCAACCTGCTTTGGAAACGCAAACAACCATCGGACGAGACAGAATAGTCCTCATGTTCGCCAGCCCTGACTTTCATCTTCAACTCGTGGATTGACGGATCGGTCCTCTGAGCTGGTCGAATGCTAGAAACAATCTACGGTTCCACTTGGAAAGATGAATGTTGGGGATCCGGATCCGCGCCCCGGCTAGGCAGCGGAAGAACAAGAAACAGGTTCCGGGAGGAGATCAATACGAAAAATCAGACAATTACAGTAATCGTCATACATAGGGCGTTTTAGAATGTTACCTCGCTGGCACTTGTGCCTGGCTCCAACCGTGATTACAATAATCCGGCTCTTCTCGGTAGATTGCGGTAGTTTACGCCAATCCGATCCATGACCAGATCCGAGACTCCTTCGTCAGGCTGCACTAGAAGCGCTGACGAGATCAGCACGAACGGATTCTCCTCGTCGAATTGGCCGGAAACAGTTTTCCCGGCGAAGACGGTGGCGGCGGCGGCGGCGAGGAAGAGGAGAGGAGGGGGCGGCTAGCAAGTAGGTTTAGGGTTTTGTGTTATGAGTTGAGTTGATTATGAAGTCCTTAATGTCTAATTAAATAGACTAACAATGGACTTGGATCGGCCCATAGGGCCCGGGTCCAAATGACGATATCCATTGCTGCGACTTCATCGTAACTCCGATCGCCGATCAGATCGGACCGATCGACTCAGTTTCCAAAACTGAATGTTATGATGTGAAAAACAATTTTTCGGATCATCTAACCCTAAATTGCAAAAAGACTGTTTTTCCCCTCAACAGTGGGAAACCCCGGTTTGACCCCTGTTGACTTTTAGGAAGTCGCACTTCCCAAAATCCTCTTCTCGTGCTCAACACATTGAGCTGAGTATCCGTGCGGAAATCTCAAATCTAGTACTTGTGTGACCCTCAATGGTTCAGGGATACAGCTAGCCGCGGGCCCACAACCATTGTGGCTCCGGAATCACAATTCAGGACTTGCCCAACGGATCATGGTAAAGCGTCTAGCAACATCGCCCCATGATCCCCTAGGTATCACTGATAGTGCCTGCAAGAACCAGCCGGTCGTGGTTAGCGTACAGTACGGTCCTTTCAATCCATATATCCCAATCAGATCAACGACCATTGGTAAATCGAGAGTCGCTATAAATCCGATAGCTATGCGTACATCTTGAAGATCGAATAGTGACATCGCGAGTGTAACTAGGTAAACACATTTACCTAAAACACTTCTAGTACTCTGGCCAGAGATTTATACACTATTATCCCCTCAGATAGCATAGGATATCCACGCATGTCGGCGAGCGATGAATCCTCGACAACGATGCAACGACTCCTACATGCATCGGGGTCTCACCCAATCCCGACGCCTTATGACCCCAAGTGAGTCGGCAAACGGGTCAAAGTGAGACGCCTATCATGTAGAGTCTCAATGACGTTTCGAGTCGTGAGGACTAATCAGTACAACCAAGACCTCGGACTTATCCACTCGACAAATGGTAACCACTTGGAAAGTCCGAAGGAGGGTAGTTCGATAGATCACAAGGTCACTATCTACCTGCATGCTCAGAACATCACAATGTTCCCTACCAATGAAACATGGTACTTCGCAGCGCAGATACTAGTCTCGAACTCGGGCGGCCTTATCCTCATTTTGACGGCCCAATAGACTAGGAACATGTTCAGAATACACAGCGACTATCAGATGTGTTTCATGATAGCCGTCATACCCACTATCACATCTAACATACTGGTAAATCGAGAGTCACTATAAATCCGATAGCTATGCGTACATCTTGAAGATCGAATAGTGACATCGCGAGTGTAACTAGGTAAACACATTTACCTAAAACACTTCTAGTACTCTGGCCAGAGATTTATACACTATTATCCCCTCAGATAGCATAGGATATCCACGCATGTCGGCGAGCGATGAATCCTCGACAACGATGCATCGACTCCTACATGCATCGGGGTCTCACCCAATCCC
>KQ994518.1:65096-91474 GCA_001598015.1 Dorcoceras hygrometricum
GCTGCTTCCCGCCGTCGGCCGCCGCCCGCCGTTGATTGATCGGACTTGCTCCGATCAGTTCTTCGAGGAGAATCCGTCCGCGCTGATCTCGTCAGGCCTTCTAGTGCAGGCTGACGAAGGAGTCTCCCTTCCGGTCGTGGACCTGATTGACGATTCTTCCGTTGCCTCGCCGGGAGACGAGATCCGGATCCGCCACGGTTCCCCAACATGAGAGACTCGCAACTCTATGCCAAGTTCAGCAAGTGTGAATTTTGGCTGGACAGAATTATCTTTTTGGGTCATGTGATTTCAGCACAAGGAATTTCGGTAGATCCTAGCAAGGTCGAAGCAGTTTTTAACTGGGAGAGGCCTAGGAATGTTTCTGAGATCCGTAGTTTCTTGGGTTTGGCTGGCTATTATAGGCGTTTTATCGAGAAGTTTTCTTCGATAGCTAAGCCTCTGACTCAGTTGACTCATAAGGATAAGAGATTTGAGTGGACTGATGAGTGCAAGAACAGTTTTCAGACGTTGAAGGAGAAGTTGACTACTGCTCCTGTGTTGGCTCCGTCTGGATTTGGAGGATTCGTGGTGTGCTCCGATGCTTCTCTCAATGGTTTAGGATGTGTGCTAATGCAGAACGATACATGATTGCCTATGCGTCTCGACAGTTGAAGCCTCACGAGACGAGGTACCCTGTTCACGATTTGGAGTTAGCTGCGATAGTGTTTGACTTGAAGATTTGGCGACATTATCTGTATGGTGAAGAATTTGTGGTGTACACCGACCACAAGAGCCTGAAATATATCTTCACGCAGTCTGATTTGAACATGAGGCAATGACGATGGATGGAATTGCTCAAGGACTTTAACTGTGAGATTCAGTATCATCCTGGGCGGATGAACTCAGTTGCAGATGCTTTGAGTAGGAAGACCCAGCCGGCGATGCTTTAGTTTTTGAGTGCTTCGAGAGTCAATGAGCAGTTAAGTACTTCTGGTTGGAGATTTCAGCCGAGCGATCAGTACTTCATGGTTTCTACGATGCAGGTTGAGCCACAGCTTTTGCATGACATCAGGGAGGCGCAGATGACTGATCCCTATATCCATGAGTTGAGGATTAAGGCCCAGAATGGTCAGTCTAATGACTTCTCTGTTTCTTCGGATGGTTGTTTGAGATTCCAAGGGAGATTAGTGGTTCCAAACCTGATTGATTTGAAGGAGGCCATCATGAATGAAGCACATTGTAGTCGGTACAGTGTGCATCCAGGCGAAAGGAAGATGTATCATGCCTTGAAGTCTCACTATTGGTGGGCAGGTATAAAGAGCGACATCTCTAGTTTTGTTGCTCGATGTTTGAATTGCCTGTTAGAGTAGATGCCCAACTAGCCAACTTGTGGCGTGTGGGTTTTATTGACTCTTGTACAAACGATCTTTATATATGATATTCGCATTCTTTTATATGGCATTCTTTACTTTCATTATGTGTGTAATGATTTACAATTGTGTTGAGTAAAGACCTAGATTACACTAAAGCGTATGTTAGATGTGATAGTGGGTATGACGGCTATCATGAAACACATCTAATAGTCGCTGTGTAGATCAAGTTGTTTGGATCTGATCCAAGAACTTTCAGGAGGCAATTTCCGATGCTGATTCTAATTTATGGCTTGAAGCAATGCAGTCTGAGTTTGACTCAATGCATGCTAACCAAGTTTGGACTCTCGTTGACCCTCCCGAAGGAATCGTTCCTATTGGGTGCAAATGGGTGTACAAGAGGAAACTTGGGCCTGATGGTAAGGTAATGACCTTCAAGGCACGACTGGTCGCGAAAGGTTACACTCAAAGGCAAGGTGTTGACTATGATGAAACCTTCTCGCCCGTCGCAATGTTCAAGTCAATTAGAATATTGTTAGCCATAGCCGCATGGTACGACTATGAGATATGGCAAATGGATGTGAAAACTGCGTTCCTTAATGGAAACATTAAGGAAGAGATCTATATGACGCAGCCTGAGGGTGTCACATCTGTCGGAAGCGAGCATAAGGTATGCAGGCTTCAGAGATCGATCTACGGTCTCAAACAGGCATCGCGAAGTTGGAACCTGAGATTCGATGAAACAATTAAGGAATTTGGTTTCATCAAGAATCCCGAGGAGCCGTGTGTCTATAAGAAGGTAGTTAAAAGTGCTGTGACGTTTCTCGTACTTTATGTTGATGACATTCTACTCATTGGGAATGATGTAGGAATGTTGCAGTCAACTAAAGTATGGCTGTCTAGCAGATTTTCGATGAAGGACATGGGTGAAGCATCTTATATTCTTGGAATACAGATCTATTGGGATAGATGTAAACGGATGCTCGGACTCACCCAAGCTACCTACATCGATACCGTACTTAAGAGGTTCTCTATGGAAGAGTCCAAGAGAGGACACCTACCTATGTGCCACGGGGTCACTCTATCTAAGTCTATGTGTCCAAAGACTGATGAGGAGATAGAAAGTATGGCACGTGTGCCATATGCCTCGGCTATAGGTAGTATTATGTATGGCATGATCTCAACTAGACCGGACGTCGCATATGCTCTGAGTGTCACGAGCCGCTACCAGGCCAACCCCGGCCAATTGCATTGGAAGGCCGTGAAGGATATTCTTAAGTACTTGCGAAGGACTAAGAATATGTTCATGGTCTACGGGGGTGGTGAACTGAAACTGGAGGGCTACACTAATTCTAGCTTCCAGTGTGACGTGGATGATTCGAAATCAACCTCTGGATTTGTATTCATGCTCAATGGTGGTGCTGTCTCTTGGAAGAGTTCCAAGCAAGACACCATCGCGGATTCAACCACTGAGGCTGAGTACATTGCAGCATCAGCTGCTGCTAAGGAGGCCGTTTGGATAAGGAATTTCGTCCAAGAGTTTGGCGTCATTCCTAATGGAGTTGGCCCAGTCCCGGTGTACTGCGACAACACGGGTGCCGTTGCGCAAGCAAAGGAGCCTAGGTCTCACCAAAGATCCAAACACATACTGAGGAAATACCACATAATCCGGGATATTGTGGCTAGAGGCGACATAGCAGTTGAGAGAGTCGCCTCTGCGGACAACGTTGCTGATCCACTTAAGAAGCCCTTGCCTGGCCCGTTGTTGAAAAACCATCGCGAAACAATGGGACTGCGTCTGATGAGTAGTTGGATTTAGGGCAAGTGGGAGATGGTTAGAGTAGATGCCCAACTAGCCAACTTGTGGCATGTGGGTTTTCATTGACTCTTGTACAAACGATCTTTAAATATGATATTCGCATTCTTTTATATGGCATTCTTTACTTTCATTATGTGTGTAATGATTTACAATTGTGTTGAGTAAAGACCTAGATTACACTAAAGCGTATGTTAGATGTGATAGTGGGTATGACGGCTATCATGAAACACATCTAATAGTCGCTGTGTATTCTGAACATGTTCCTAGTCGATTGGGCCGTCAAAATGAGGATAAGGCCGCCCGAGTTCGAGACTAGTATCTGCGATGCGAAGGCCCACGGCTAGCTGTATCCCTGAACCATTGAGGGTCACACAAGTACTGGATTCGAAATTCCCACACGGATACTCAGCTCAATGTGTTGAGCACGAGAAGAGGATTTCGGGAAGTGCGACTTCCTAAAAGTCAATAGGGGTCAAACCGGGATTTGACTCTGTTGAGGGGCAAAACGGTCATTTTGCTATTTAGGGTTTGATGATCTGAAAAATTGTTTTTCACATCATAACATTCAGTTTTGGAAACTGAGTCGATCGGTCCGATCTGATCGGAGATCGGAGTTACGATGAAGTCACAGCGATAGATATCGTCATTTGGACCCGGGCCCGTTGGACCGGCCCAAGTCTACCTTAAGTCTATTTAATGTTGATTGTTGGACTTAATGAAAAGAGACTTCATAATTACTACACTCATCAACCCTAACCCTAGAAACCGCCGCCTCCCTTCTCTTCTCTCGCCGCCGCCGCCGCCGTCGCCGCCCAACTTCGCCGGAATTTTGTTCCGGCCTAGTTTTTCGAGGAGAATCCGATCGTGCTGATCTCGTCAGGACTTCTAGTGCAGTCTGACGAAGGAGTCTCGGATCTGGTCGTGGACCGGATTGGCGTATCTACCGCAATCTACCGAGAAGCGCCGGGTTCTTGAAACACCGGTTGGAGCCAAGCACAAGTGCCAGCGAGGTAACACGCCTGAAACACCCTATGTATGTCGATACATGTAGTTATGATTATCTTTCGTATTGATCGCCTCCCGGTTCTCTATTTTGTTCTTCCGCTGCCTGACCGGGGGGCGGATCCGGACCCCCACAACATTGCCAACAGGTCAAGGCCAAGAGAATGAGACCTGGTGGTATACTACAGAGTTTGGAGGTGCCCCAATGGAATTTGGAGCACATCGCCATGGATTTCGTAACTCACTTACCTCGATCGATCAGGGGATGTGATGCTATTTGGGTTGTGATTGATAGACTTTCGAAGTCCGCCCATTTCATTCCCTATGATGTGAGGTGCTCTATGAAGAAAATGGCGAAGCTGTACATCGACCATTTGGTTAGATTGCATGGAGTTCCGGTTTCGATAGTGTCTGACAGAGATCCGAGGTTCACTTCTCAATTTTGGAAGAGTTTGCAAGCAGCTATGGGTTCGAGATTGGCTATGAGTACGGCCTATCACCCTCAGACAGACGGACAGTCTGAGCGGACTATCCAGACTTTAGAGGACATGCTGCATGCAATTGTAATGGATTTTAGCGGTGGCTGGCAGGATTCGCTATCCTTGATTGAGTTTTCGTATAACAACAACTACCAGGAGACTATCGGAATGGCTCCGTTTGAGGCGTTGTATGGTCGAAAGTGCAGATCCCCGATTTGTTGGGAAGAAGTTGGTGAGAGACAGCTTTCTACATCGGAGTTTTTTCAGCACATGAAGTATCAGATTGACTTGATTCGGAGTAGAATGAAAGCTGCTCAAGACCGTTTCTCTAGCTATGCCAATAGAAGACGTCGACCGTTATATTTTGAGGTAGGCGATCATGTGTTTCTCAAGATTTCTCCTTTCAAGAGTGTTATGCGATTCAGATTTAAGGGCAAATTGGCTCCCAGATTCGTTGGTCCTTTTGAAATTGTTGATCGGATTGGACAGTTGGCTTATAGATTGAGGCTACCCGAGGAGTTAGAAGCGATGCATGATGTCTTTCTTGTGTCAATGTTGAGAAAATATGAGCCAGATCCTTCCATTGTTTTGAGAACCGACGAAGTTGAGTTGGATTCTGCCTTGAGTTATGTTGAATACCCCGTGCAGATTCTGGATAGGAAGGAGAAGCAGTTGAGAAACAAGATAATTCCGTTGGTGATGGTCCAATGGAGCAAGCATGGCCGAGAAGAAGCTACCTGGGAAGTTGAGGAGAAGATGAGACAAGACTGGCCTCATCTGTTTGAGCACTGATTGTGCATAATTTCCAGGTAAATTTCTGGTTTTGCTTCGAATTCGTGTAGATGTTGTGTCGATTTGAATGTTTGATTGTTTCTGCCTTGATTTGTCTTTTATTTCGAGGACGAAATCTCTTAAGGTGGGGAGAATGTGAGGAATCAGAATTTAATTTTTGATTAATCGAGTTGATTTGGGAGTTATCGCATGAATTTTGAAGGTTTTACGCGTGAAATCTGATTCCCCATTGTATTTCAAACGTTGTGCTATTTTTTAGAATCAGTCGTAGCGAATTTGGGTAAAATCTATCAACAGCAAGCTACTGTAGCAAAGTCAACGTGGGTCAACGTTACTGTAGCTCAAGACTGGTGAATTTTGAATCAGTTGAGATGACGTAGGCGTGACGCATGGTTATCTGTTTAAAGTAGTAGCGCCTGTTGAGATTACTGTTGGCAGCAAGTGCGCGGGTGCAAGGTTGAAGAGATATCTGTTAGCAGATTTGATGACGTAATGCTTTCTGTTGTTGTGCGTTGGCGTAGAAATTGCTGACGTAAGCTTTGCTGATTGAATTAGCATGATACAATGACGTTTAGATAAGTTGCAACGGCGTCGTTTTGGTGAACGTTTGCGAGAGAGAACTGTTGCCAGCAATATATGTATTAAGCGTTTAGCGTTAGCGTGCTGTTGGCAGATATGTTGACGTAAGCGGCGAGACATCGTTTTGTTTAGCGCTTGTTATCTTGAGCTCGGTTGCTGGTATGAGCTTTGCACTGTCCCCGTTACTATCAGCAGTTTGCGATATCTGTTGTCAGCTGGTGAAGTGCTGCGACGTCATTTGAGTTAGTTGGAATGATGTCGTTTTGATGTTTTCCTTTGAGAGTGTATCGACTGGTGGTTGCTGCTGGTTCTATCGAAAGAAAGAAGAAATGGTAACTGCTGTAAGATATCTACTGTTCACGTCGACTGAATATTTTTGTGGACAGCAGCTATTGGATTTGAGAGTTATATATAGAAGTGTTGATCGACACTTAGAATTATTGAGAACCTGATATTTCTTATCTTCGTATTCAAACCCTCGTCGAGTTACCGTTCACCCGAACATTTCTTCGTAGATTCCCACCGTTTTCCGCCGACGAATTGAGTGGTCTTGGTGGCGCTGAACTCCCCTAGCTTAGCTCTTTCGATTGCTACCTATTTTAGACTTTGAATTAACGATGGATTGGAGGAGTGGAGCTGCTAGCGTTCGAAGCTTTTGGAGAAAGCTGCGCCGTGCGTTCCTCTTGCTAGCGTGAGCTTGTGGATTTCAGTTCCCAGGATATTGGTTGAGCTTTGCCGTGAAGTTTCAAGGGCCGTAGACTTGATTTAGTTGCTGGCCGTTGTTTGTGAAACCGGTTAAGGTATATTGAAGCTGTGAAGGTACGATTGAGCAGCACTTAGCAGATTTGAGCATGAACATGACTATATTTCAGTGTTGTGAAATCTGTGGAATTGTTGATAGGTGATTACGTGAATCAGTTTCGGAATTGCTTGAGTTACGCTTACTGCTTTCATGTAATATGCCTTGTATGCATTATGCGTTGATATTGATTGGCATAAACGCTTAGCCGCATTGTTCATCTTGAAAGGGAAGGGGAAAGCGCATACATATTGAGCCTTGACAGATTGATTTGATGACCTGATTGGGTGCCACGTTGTGACTGGTCGACTGATGTGTCATGCCTGAAAAGTCCAACGCTATCATCGGAGTGGTGGCTACCGGATTCGAGTGTCTACCACCGAGCTGTGATGGGCTGACGGGCCCCGATGATCACGGACCAATGATTTCCACCTGCTGATTGGCTGTGAGTGGTATAGAGGCTTGATTTGAATTGCCAGTTGATAGACTGGTCTAGCTATCCGATTCTTTGATAGCCCTCATGCATTCATAGCATTGATTTATGTCATGTTGCATGTTTAGCTGTTTTGATAGCTCTTCGTACTGAGGCTTGACCTCGTATTCTGTTTTCCTGCTTTTGTGTTTTGGGTCTGCGTTACCCATTTGCAGGATCTTAAGGTAGTCAGGCTGGACAGAGTGGAGGTTCAGCTGGTCGATCCCCTTTCCCATGAGTCCCAGTTATATTTATGATATGTATTGACCGGGGGATTCCCCGTATTTCTATGTATTGGGGATTTATTTTAGACTTGAGATTTATTGTTGCCTGGTTTGTATAAGTTTGAGTTAACTTATATTTTGACTATCGATATTTTGGATGTATGTTTTTACGTTCAGGCCCAATTGATTTCAAAAAATTTTTAAGCCCTGATTTTAGCTTCCGTGATTATGCGTTTATTACGTGTTAATTGTGAGTAATTAGCATGGGGCCCGACACAACCAGCTTTTGCCCAAAAGTCTCAAAATTACTAAAATCTCCAGAATTGTTCTGTGTGAGGAATTTGACCAGAAAACGCAACTCAAACCTCAAAACAGAGATTTTAAACTACAAAAATCTCAATCAACCGATTAATTTCAACAATTAATCTCAATCAACAAATCCAGGTCTCATATGTCTCTTAGTTCGATTTCTTGGGTACTTGATATCGGATGTGGATCTCATATCTGCAATGATTTGCAGGTAATGACAAGAAGCCGACGTCTTAGAGAGGGTGAGACCCACTTGAGGCTTGGAAACGGAGCAAGGGTTGCTGCTGTAGCTTTATGAGATGTTTATTTATTTCTGTCTTCAAATTTTAAGTTGTTATTGAGAAAC
Source organism: Dorcoceras hygrometricum (assembly GCA_001598015.1). Classification (NCBI taxonomy): domain Eukaryota; kingdom Viridiplantae; phylum Streptophyta; class Magnoliopsida; order Lamiales; family Gesneriaceae; genus Dorcoceras; species Dorcoceras hygrometricum. The sequence goes on from KQ994518.1 coordinate 73,267, forward strand.
GTTTTATTTGTTCCCGAATTAATAAAGAACATCATTTATGTTTCTATGCTTGATAGTGATGGATATTCTTGTCATTTTGCCAATTCGATTTGCAATATATACAAGAATGAATGTTTGATTGGAATTGAGGAACGCGAAAACGATCTATACGCCTTAAAATTAAAAGAAGTTCCAACTCGCGATGTGGAAACACATACAACAACTATTAAAAGGAAAAACTATAGCTTGAACCCGGCACAACTTTGGCACGCTAGGCTAGGTCATGTTTCCTTGAATAGGATGAACAAGTTAGTTAGGAGTGACATGTTTGATATGTCTGACATTAACTCCCTACCGACTTGTGAGTCTTGTCTGAAGGGAAAAATGACTAAACAACCCTTCACGGGCAAGCCTGAACGTGCTCAAGGCCTATTGGATTTGATCTATACTGATGTGTGTGGCCCACTTAGCATTAGTACTAAGTACGGTCACACATACTTCATCACCTTTACCGATGATCACTCTAGGTATGGTTACTTGTACTTAATGAAGCACAAGTCTGAATCCTTTGAAAAGTTCAAAGAATTCAAGGCTGAAGTAGAAAATCAGTTAGGGAAAAGTATTAAAGCGCTTCGATCCGATCGAGGTGGAGAATACTTGAGTGCTCAATTTTAAGACTATCTTAAAGATAATGGGATTCTCTCACAGTGGACCCCTCCAGCCACCCCACAACTCAATGGTGTAGCGGAGCGTCGTAATCGAACCTTCATGGACATGGTTCGATCTATGATGAGCTTCACTGAGCTTCCTACCTCGTTTTGGGGCTATGCGCTCGAAACGGCGGTAATGTTGTTGAACAATGTCCACACCAAGGCGGTGGATAAAACTCCATATGAGATATGGATGGGAAACACCCAAATACTCATACATGAGGATTTGGGGATGTCCTGCTTACGTGAAGCAGACAGTGGGATATAAGCTGGATAACAGATCCATCTTATGTTACTTCATAGGGTATCAAAAGAATTCTATTGGATATTGCTTCTACTATCCCAATGAAACAAAAGTGTTTGTTTCTAGAAATGCCACCTTTATGGAAAGGGAGTTTCTACTTGATAGAAAAGGTAAGATAGTAGAACTCAAAGAGGTTCGAGAATCATCTGAAGTACCAAGTGAATCTCCCGCACCTCAAGAGCCAATAACAGAAATGGTCGCAGCTAGGAGATCTGAAAGGGTTCCTAGGGCTCCTTTTAGATATGGTTTCCTCCTTGAAGATGATCAAAGTGATCAAACTATTGGATGTGATCCAAGAACTTTCAAGGAGACAATTTCTGATGCTGATTCTAATTTGTGGCTTGAGGCAATGCAATCTGAGATTGACTCGAGGCATTCAAACCAAGTTTGGACTCTTGTTGATCCTCCCGAGGGAATAGTTCCTATTGGGTGTAAATGGATATACAAGAGAAAACTTGGGTCTGATGGTAAGGTATTGACCTACAAGGCACGACTGGTCGCGAAAGGTTACACTCAAAGGCAAGGTGTTGACTATGATGAGACCTTTTCATAGATATGGTTTCCTCCTTGAAGATGATCAAAGTGATCAAACTATTGGATGTGATCCAAGAACTTTCAAGGAGACAATTTCTGATGCTGATTCTAATTTGTGGCTTGAGGCAATGCAATCTGAGATTGACTCGAGGCATTCAAACCAAGTTTGGACTCTTGTTGATCCTCCCGAGGGAATAGTTCCTATTGGGTGTAAATGGATATACAAGAGAAAACTTGGGTCTGATGGTAAGGTATTGACCTACAAGGCACGACTGGTCGCGAAAGGTTACACTCAAAGGCAAGGTGTTGACTATGATGAGACCTTTTCACCAATCGCAATGTACAAGTCAATTAGAATCCTACTAGCCATAGCCGCATGGTACGACTATGAGATATGGAAAATGGATGTGAAAACTGCGTTTCTTAATGGAAACATTAAGGAAGAGATCTATATGACGCAGCCTGAGGGTTTCACATCTGTAGGAAGTGAGCATAAAGTATGCAAACTTCAGAGATCGATCTACGATCTCAAACAAGCATCGATAAATTGGAACCTGAGATTCGATGAAACAATTAAGGAATTTGGTTTCATCAAGAATCCTGAGGAGCCATGTGTGTATAAGAAGGTAGTTAAGAATGCTGTGACATTCCTTGTACTTTATGTTGATGACATTCAACTCATTTGAAATTATGTAGGAATGTTGCAGTCAACTATAGTGTGGTTTTCTAGTAGATTCTCGATGAAGGACATGGGTGAAGCATCCTATATTCTTGGAATACAGATATATAGAGATAGATCGAAAAGGATGCTCGGACTCACCCAAGCTACCTATATCGATACCATACTTAAGCGGTTCTCAATGGAAGAGTCCAAGAGAGGACACCTACTTATGTGCCACGGGGTCACTCTATCTAAGTCTATGTGTCCAAAGACTGATGAGGAGATAGAGAGTATGACACGTGTGCCATATGCCTCGGCAATAGGTAGTATTATGTATGGCATGATCTCAACTAGACCGGATGTCGCATATGCTCTAAGTGTCACAAGCCGCTACCAAGCCAACCCTAGCAAAATGCATTGGAAGGCTGTGAAAGATATTCTTATGTACTTACGAAGGACTAAGAATATGTTCATGGTCTATGGGGCTGGTGAACTGAAATTGGAAGGCTACACTGATTCTAGCTTCCAATGTGACGTGGATGATTCGAAGTCAACCTCTGGATTTGTATTCATGCACAATGGTGGTGCTTTCTCTTGGAAGAGTTCCAAGCAAGACACCATCGCGGATTCAACCACTGAGGCTGAGTACATCGCAGCATCAGCTGCTGCTAAGGAGGCGGTTTGGATAAGGAGTTTCGTCCAAGAGTTGGGCGTAATCTCTGAAGGATTTGGTCCAGTCCCAGTGTACTGCGACAACACGGGGGCCGTTGCGCAAGCAAAGGAGCCTAGGTCTCACCAAAGATCCAAACATATACTGAGGGAATACCATATAATTCGGGATATTGTGGCTAGAGGTGACATAGCAGTCGAGAGAGTCGTCTCTGCAGAAAACATTGCTGATCCACTTACAAAGCCCTTGCCAGGACCGTTGTTTGAAAAGCATCACGAAACTAATGGGACTGCGTCTGATGAGTAGTTGGCTTTAGGGCAAGTGGGAGATTGTTAGAGTAGATGCCCAACTATCCAACTTGTGGCGTGTGGGTTCTTATTGACTCTTTGTATAACGATCTTTATTTATGAAATTCGTATTCTTTTATGGCATTCTTTATCTTCATTATTTTATAATGTTAACAATTGTGTTGGATAAAGACCTAGAATGAACCATAGTATATGTTAGATGTGATAGTGGATATGATGGCTATCATGAAACACATCTAATAGTCACTGTGTATTCTAAACTCGTTCCTAGTCGATTGGGCCGTAAAAATGAGGATAAGGCCGCCCGAGCTAGAGACTAGCATCTATGATGTGAAGTACCACGTTTCATTGGTAGGGAACATTGTGATGTTCTGAGCATGCAGATGGATAGTGACCTGGTGATCTATCGAACTACCCTCGTTCGGACTTTCCAAGTGGTTACCATTTGTTGAGTGGATAAGTTCGAGGTTTGTACAGATTAGCCCTCACTAATCGAAACGTCATTGAGACTCTACGTGATAGGTGCTTCACTTTGACCCGTTTACAGACTCAGTTGGAGTCATCAGGTGGCGGGATTGGGTGAGGTCCCGATGCACATAGGAGTCGATGTTTCGTTGTTGAGGATTCATCGCTCGCCTTTGTGCGTGGATATCCTATGCTATCTGAGGAGATAATAGTGTGACAAATCTCTGGCCAAAGTACTTAATGTGTTTTAGGTAAATGGATTGACCTAGTAACACACGCGATGTCACTATTTGATCTCCAAGATGTATGAATGGTTATTGGATCTCTAGCGACTCTCGATTTACCAATGGTCGTTTATCTGATCGGGATATTTGTGTTGAAAGGACCGTACTGTACGCTAACCATGACCTACTGGTTCTTGCAGGCACTATCAGTGATACCTAGGGGATCATGGGGCGATGTTGCTAGGCGCTTTACCATGATCCGATGGGTCAGTCCGAAATTGTGATTTCGGAGTCGCAATTGTTATGGGCCCACGGCTAGCTGTATCCCTGAACCATTGAGGGTACACAAGTACTGGTTTCACGATTCCCGCATAGAAACTGAGCTCAATATGTTGAGCATAGGAGGAGGAAGTATGGAAGTGCGACTTCCTAAAAGTCAACAGGGGTCAAAATGCAATTTCCCCAAATTTTGGGCTAGTTTGACTATCCTTGAAACTTGGAGGGGCCAAACTGCAATTTTGGACTAGGTGGTCTAAAAATTGTTTTCGTATCATAATACTCAGTTTTGTAAACTGTGTATATCAGTCCGATCTGATCGTCGATCGGGATTATGATGGAGCCACGACGATGTACTTGAATCGAATGTTCATATGGACCTGGGCCCGCCCCAGGCCCATTGGGCCGGTTCAAGCCCATCACAAGTCTATTTATACATGACCTAGGGTTGCATTTCTACACACTCAATACTCCAAACCCTAGTGCATAGCCGCCTTCCTCCCTCTCCCACACTCCTCGTCCGCCGCCTCCCACTCGCGCCGCCCGCCGCCATGCGCCGCCGCCTGCTGCCGTGGTTGGAATTGTTCCGACCGCCTCGACGAGGAGATTCCGTCCGTGATAAATTCATCACGTTTTCTAGTGCAGACTGATGAAGGAGTCGTGATTCCAGTCGTGGACCGGATTCGGAGAACGACAACCGCCAACCGTTGAAGTGCCAATTTCCTCGTGAAATTGGTCGAAACCAGGCACCTAGACGCCAGAAAGGTACCATTCTAGAACACCCTATGGATGTTTTATTGCTATTATTGTTATGTATTGACCGTTCCTGGTGCAAATTTTTAAATCTTTCGCTGCGCCCCAGGAGCGGGATCCGGATCCGTCGCTGCGCCAACAATTGCTAGTGGGAAATTCAGTAGAAAAGCTATCGCTAGCGTGAAATTCAGATTCTGGAGTAGAAATGATATCGCTAGCGGGAAATTCAGATTCTAGAGTAGAAAGCTATCGATAGCGTGGAATTCAGATTCTGGAGTAGAAATGTTATCGCTAGCGGGAAATTCAGATTCTAGAGTAGAAAAGCTATCGCTAGCGGGAGATTCAGATTCTGGAGTAGAAATGCTATCTCTAGCAGGAAATTCAGATTCTAGAGTAGAAAAGCTATCGCTAGCGTGAAATTCAGATTCTAGAGTAGAAAAGCTATCGCTAGCGTGAAATCAGATTCTGGAGTAGAAAAGCTATCGCTAGCGGGAAATTCATATTCTACTATGGAGCTAGTGCTGCAACATCACGAACGACATCCAAGATACCAGCTCCTTGTATCTAATCGGAACAGAATCCCGATTGGACCAGCATCGCCGATTACTTGGAGTCAAGTCCAGACGCCACCATTCACCATGAAGAACTTCGTAACAATACATTGGACTGGAATCTGTAATTCTCAGCATAAATCAACATCCATCGCATAAAACACGTTTTGAGTTTCTAGGAGAAACTAACTGTGAACCCGATACATATATCAGCCAACAGAGGTATGAACAATAGCTGAAACTGAACGTAAAACAGGCAAGCAATCATAGAACTGGAAGGAATCAATATATATACTTTCATGGCGTAGCAAGAATCAGATTTACTTGCCTTAAACTGGAAAGCACGAAGCACAGCAGATCTCTGCAGAAATCCTCCACAAGCACAGCGACGAGTTCCTGTGATTTGTGAAAATGGAAGTTTTCATGTAAATAATTGAACTTGTAGTTCACTAAAGACAATAGGCATGGGAGTTGGAGTGTAGCTGGGGAAAAACACTCGAGTAGGCATGGTGTACCATGCTTACTTTTCAAGATTTTATTAAAAGTCCTCTATTACTATTTTAATTTGCAAAAGTGCTACCAGAATTTGAAGATAGAGCAATCTCCCAGCCCAAAATCATTTGATTTTCAAAACTACACGCTTGGATCTGTACTCGGAGTGACATCTGCTCGGACCACTGCACCGTGTATCAAATCTGAAAGAAATAAGAAATCAGCTTCGAATAAATAAAACAAGCTGAAATCTGAAATCTGGAATATAGAAATGGTCCTGAAACTAAAAAGGACTAGGAATGTGGTCTTATGGATTTTGGGGCTCTACAACTCTACCCTCCTTACTGAAATTTCTTCCTCAAAATTTTAATTATCAAACAGATCCGGGTAACGACTATACATATCAGCTTCTGTCTCCCATGTAGCTTCTCGTTCGGTTTGGTTAGTCCACTGCATTTTAACCATGGGAATGCTACGATTCCTCAAACTTCTATTCTCCCCAAGGAGAATTCTCTCGGGTCTTTCTTCGTAACTCAGATTTGGTGCTAAGTGAATTGGCTCAGCGCTCAATATGTGCGACGGGTGGGGAACATACTTTCTCAAAGCTGAAACATGAAATACACTATGCACTGCAGACAGATGCAGGGGCAACGCTAATCGATAGGCCAGCGTTCCTACTCTGTCCAGAATCTCATAAGGGCCAATATAAATAGGACTCAGCTTTTCCTTCTTCCCAAAACGCATTACTCCCTTCATTGGAGCTATTTTCAGAAACACATGATCACCAACTTTGAAACTCAGCTCCCGTCGTGTACTATCAGCGTAACTCTTCTATTGACTCTGAGCAGCTTTCATTCTTTCCTTAATTTTCCTAACAACCTCCGCTGTTTGCTCCACCACATCTGGACCTAAACCGTCTCGTTCACCTAACTCATCCCAGTGAAGAGGTGTTCTGCACTTACGACCATAGAGAGCTTCATATGGAGCCATTTGTAGAAGCTTGGAAACTATTGTTTTACGCAAATTCTACCAACGGTTGCTTTGAATCCCAACATTCTGATAAATCCATAATACAAGCCCTGAGTAATCTTCTAGGATCTGAATCACTCTTTCAGATTGACCATCTGTCTGAGGGTGAAAGGATGTGCTAAATGTCAGCTTAGTACCCAAAGATTTATGCAAACTCTTCCCAAAAGCTTACGTAAACTTCGGATCTTTATCAGATACAATCGAAACTGGAACACCATGAAGCCTCACTATTTATTTTACATATAGATCTGCGTATTTGCTCACCTCATATGTTGTCTTTACTGGTAAGAAGTGAGCAGACTAGTGAGTCTATCGACTATAACCCAAATAGAATTATATCCTTGGACGGTTCTGGGTAAACCAACTACAAAATCCATAGTTATTCACTCTCATTTCCATTTGGGAATAGGCAGGGGTTTCAACATTCCTGCTGGTCTTTGGTGTTCATATTTCATCAATTGACACGTCAAACATTCAGATACAAATCTGGATATATCTCTCTTCATTCCCGGCCACCAATACAACTTTTGAAGATCCTTATACATCTTGGTACTCTCCGGATGCACAGGATATGGGGCTGTATGGGCTTTTGCCATCAGATCTGACTCAGGCTGTCTACTTGGAGCACCCACATCCGGCCATGAAATCTAACTACTCCTTATTCTGAAAAATAGAGGTTACTACTTCTCTCTCTATCTTGTTTAACCCACTTCTGAAGCTGCTCATCTTTCAGTTGTCCCTCACGGATCTGGTCTATCAGATTCGATCGTATGGTAAGGCCTGCCAAAATCATAGTGCTATTTCTAGGCACTAACTCTAGTCCAAACTTCTCAATATCATATGCCAATGGTCTCTGGACCATGATCTGGGCTATCCTTACAGATTTCCCTCTTAGAGCATTAGCCACTACATTGGCCTTCCCTGGGTGATAGCTGATGGAGCAATCGTAATCTTTCACCAGCTCTAGCCATCTCCTTTGCCTCATATTGAGTTTCTTTTGAGTGAAAAGTATTTGAGGCTCTTATGATTTGTGAATATGTAATGCCCGAGGTCATTATATAGTAATCAAGTAAATTCAAATGTACAGACGATAGATTTTGATGAAGTCTGGTCGAGGAATCTGTTTTGGCCAAGAGTTTAAAAGAGAAACGCTGCCTTTTTGGTGAAGTCTGGTACGTGGCATAAGTTATCGCAACTATTTGATAAAACGGAGTCGTTTTGGCGAAAGATGGTAGACTCTTACCAGTCGTTGCTAGCATGTTGGTTTAAGAAGACCAGTAGTAGCGTTCAATCTAGGAATCCAGACGTCAACGCCAGTCAACTTTACTGTAGCTTGAAGTTGGTTTGCGAGAGTTAGTGACTGGATTTGATGACGTCAGTTATGCGATGTTGTTTGAATTAGTTGAAACGTAGCGTTTTGATGCAACGACTGATTGTCCAGCTTTTGGATTTGAAACCAGTCGAGGGTTGCTGTATCTTCTAGTTTAACCAGTCGTGGGAGCAACGCGACGTCGTTTTGATTTATGAAACAGGAACCACGATACGACACCGTTTGAATTAGCTAGTGTAACCAGCTGTGAGTTCTTTCAGTAGAGATCTGAAATCAGCTGTTGGTATGTTGCGACGTTGTTTGGGTTAGTTGGTACAGCGTAGTTTTGATATTGAAAAACAACGACTGATTGTTATTCTTAGTTATGACGGCTGATTTTAAAAGCTGGTTATGTTGCGACTGGTTGGTTGTGAAAGCTGGTTTTGTTGCGACTGGATATTTCAACAACTGAATATAGCTGCTGCTTCCAGTTGTGAGAATTGTTAGCATCAGTTGCGAGAATTGCTCTGTATCACGAAGAACAGTTGATAAGCTATAAGCACTAATCGAAGAAGCTGGGTTTCGAAGCGGTGGGAGTTTATCCTATATTGATAGATAAATACTCAACATGACACGTGGAATTCGAATTGAACACATTGAAAATGCTGCAGAAAAGCAGAGACCGTTGTCTATAAATAGGATTGAATTCGAAATCCTTGTAACTCTTGCTACAGACTTCAGGATTTAACTCTGTGAGATACCGATAACAATTACAAGAAAGCTGAAGTGATATCTGAAGAATTCGAACAGAGAATAACGAAGTTATAATTTGACAGTGCGAGTCAGGGATTTGATTACTCAGGACTGATATTTCTTTAGTTATCCCGATGAAATCACATACTCTGTAGTTTCTGTTCTTGATTCAGAACTGGAGTTTTATATGTCGATCCATCACAGGTAGTGGATCTTTTATGTTTGCATGATATTGCATAACACGAAGAGGATATGAATTGATTCTAATTCCCAGGACTGAGATGACCTGATTTTCGAAGTTGGAGTTAACTTCGATAGATGGATATCCATGTCAAGATCGTATACGAATCTTGATGGCGTTGATGTGAAATGGAATCAATTCTGGAATGACGGATTGAGATAGATTCATTGCATTGCATCGTAGAACTAATACTGATTGATATGTGTTTATATGTTCTATTGCATCTACCTGTTAATTATAGTTAGATGATTCTCACCGGAGTTTATCCGGCTGTTGTTTTGTTTTGTATGTGTGCATGACAACAGGTAGGCGAGAGCTGAATTAATTTGGGCACGGGTAGTGAGAGCTGGCTACCTAGAGGAAGAGAAACAAATAAGAAGAACTTCTTGCGAGTGCTGTTAGCATGAGAGTTAGCGTTAGAATGAAATCTGGTTTTGCTACTGCTGGTCAGCTTTTGTATTAGCAGACGTAACATGTAATAACCATTGCACTAGTTGTTTTGTCTATGAATAAATAGTTCTTGAAGCACGAATATAGGTTCTGTATTATTACCAAGGACCAGCTTTTGGGACCAACTTGTTTAAAACAAAAAAAATATTTCCAGATTTCACTACTTAAACTCAAGGTTAAATTAAACGCTAATAAAACGCCCATAAAATGAGATTAAAAGATTAATTGTGAGCAGAGAGTCTCACAACAGGTGGTATCAGAGCCCACAAAACCATTAACTTATGAAACTAGATGAGTGGGGTAGATTGAGTCTTTTTGATTGATTCATTGCATGCTTGCATGGTATATGTCTTACTGTTTTGAATTTATATCACTTGATTTCTGTGATTAAATGGTAAGAATATACCGAAGAATTATGCGAGTTACATGCTCTTCGAAGTGATTTGTAGCATGTATTGAATGAAGTATGAATCAGAACTCGATCTATTGAGAAGTAGCACATTGATGTGTGCTAATCAGAGGAGGGACTGAGATTTGTTATTGATATGATGATGAATTATGAACAAATCTCTCTGATTTTAGATATGCCTCCTCGAAGAACAACTACCAGGCAGACATGAAATATTCCACGAACAGAGCAGGGTAGTACATCGACTGATACTATGAATGCAGCTGCTACTCCGATGGAAACATTGTTGAAACGATTTCAGTCCTTAAACCACCAACTTTGACAGGGACAGAAAATGCTATAGATTGTGAGAACTGGTTGGAAGACATAGAATAGTTATTTGAAGAACTTGATTATACCGATGATCGTCGGGTGAAACTGATAGTGCACCAGTTGCATGGTCTTGGTAAAAGCTGGTGGATAGCAACCAAGAAAGCGCTTGAGAATAAGGGTACTGTGATTACTTGGGAAGTATTTCGAACAGCTTTCTATCAAAGATTCTTCCCCGTTTCGTATCGAAAGGATAAAGGGGTAGAGTTTGCAAACCTGAGACAGGGGCAGTTGAATATTGAAGAATATGTTGCGAAATTTACCAGTTTAATTAAATTTGCTCCACATGTTGCTATCAGCGATGAAGCACAAGCTGATCAGTTTATTAATGGACTGAATCCTGATGTGTTCACTTTGGTGAACACTGGCCGACCAAATACTTTTGCTGATGCGTTGAATCACGCAAAAGGAGCAGAAGCTGGATTACTAAGGCAACAAAGAGCACAATTTGTGCCATCAGCAGCCAAAACAGCACAAGAAAACCCGCAGATTCCACCACCCCCTCGTTTTGATGCTGGAAGCAGCGGTAGTGGAAAGAAAAATTTCTTCAAAGGAAAAGGAAAACAATTCAAACGTTCAGGTACCAGTAGTTCCTCCAGTTCAAGTGAAATCAAACAACAGGGAGCTGGACAGAAATCTGGTGATTACTGTACCAAGTGTGGAGGCAAACACAACACGGAACAGTGTAGAGGAGTGTTTGGCATGTGCCGCATTTGTAATCAACCTGGAAAATTTGCAAGAATATGCCCTCAACGTGGTGCTAGAAGTTCACAGAATACAAGGGCATCAAGATCATTGCCACCTCCAGAAAGACAAACATCTTCTGTGCATTCATTCCAACCACAAAATCAAAAACAGAGTAGGCAAGGAGGAAGCCGAACAGTGAGTCAACCTCCTAAACAGCAAGCAAGGGTGTTTGCATTGACTGAAGAGCAAGCACAGGCAGCCCCTGATGATGTGATTGCAGGTAATTGCTATCTCTTTGGTTATCCTACTTATGTACTAATTGATACTGGTGCTTCACATACCTTTATTTCTGAGCACTTTGTGGTGACACATGCGTTTCCCATTGAATCCTTGACTGAGGTAGTATCAATTTCTTCACCTTTGGGAAGGGGTATGTTATCAGTAAGAGCTATTAAGAATTGTATACTACAGTTTGAGGGGCATGAGATTGATATTGATTGTATTGTGCTTGGGTTGTCTGATTTCGAATGTATTATTGGCATAGATATGTTAACCAAGTACAGGGCAACAGTAGATTGTTTCCAGAAGGTGGTGCGACTTAGACCCGAGAAAGCTGATGAATGGAAGTTTTATGGTAAGGGATCACGAGCCAAAATTCCTTTGATTTATGTGATCTCTATGACTAATCTATTGCAGAAGGGAGCATAGGGATTCTTGATTTATGCAGTAGATGTGGTGAAGAATAGCCCGAAGCTGGTTGATATACCAGTAGTTTGTGACTTCGCTGATGTCTTTCCTGATGAAATTCCAGGATTACCTCCATATCGAGAGGTATATTTTAGTATTGAATTGATTCCAGGTACACAACCGATAACGAAAGCACCGTACCGAATGGAACCAATTGAATTGAAGGAATTGAAGGAGCAGCTGGAAGATCTTCTGCCCAAAGGGTATATTAGACCAAGTGTTTCTCCTTGGGGTGCTCCAGTACTATTTGTGAGAAAGAAAGATGGATCCATGAGGTTATGTATTGAATACCGGCAATTGAATAAAGCAACGGTAAAGAATAAATACCCTTTACCACGAATAGATGATTTATTTGATCAGTTGCAGGGTTCGTCAGTATATTCGAAGATTGATTTGAGATCCGGATATCATCAATTGAGAGTAAGAGATGAGGACATATCGAAAACGGCATTTCGAACGAGGTATGGTCACTATGAGTTCATAGTTATGCCGTTTGGATTGACAAATGCACCCGCAGTGTTTATGAGTTTGATGAACCAGGTATTTTAGAAATATCTTGATTATTTTGTGATCATATTTATTGACGATATTTTGATTTATTCGAAGAACATGTACGATCACGTGGACCATCTTAGAACAGTTTTGCAAACTTTGAGAGATGAGAAGTTATATGCTAAACTATTGAAATGTGAGTTTTGGTTGCAAAAAGTGATATTTCTTGGCCATATCATTTCTGGAGATGGTATATTTGTTGATCCAAGTAAGATAGAAGCTGTGATTAATTGGCCTAGACCAACATCTATGCCAGAAATTCGAAGCTTTATGGGTCTTGCAGGGTATTATCGACGGTTTATTCAGGATTTTTCGAGTATTGCAAAGCCTATAACTCAGTTGACACAGAAGAATGCAACATTTGTTTGGTCAGAGGCTTGTGAAAACAGTTTTCTTGAATTAAAGAAGCGATTAACTACTGCACCAGTGTTGACAATTCCTTCAGGTACTGGGGATTTTGTGGTATATTGCGATGCTTCTCATCAAGGATTAGGGTGTGTTTTGATGCAACGAGGACATGTGATTGCATACGCCTCGAGACAACTGAAAACACATGAAATCCGATATCCAATTCATGATCTTGAATTGGCAGCCATCGTATTTGCATTAAATATATAGTGGCATTATCTTTATGGTGAGAAATTTGAGATCTTTTCTGATCACAAGAGTTTGAAGTATTTGTTTTCGCAGTCCGAATTGAATATGAGGCAGCGAAGATGGTTAGATTTACTGAAATATTTTGATTGTGAAATTAAATATTATCCAGGGAAATCGAATGCAGCCGCTGATGCCCTGAGTAGAAAGATTTGTGCTTTTTCTTTGACTACGATGGGTGTATCTAATTTGATAGAGGATTGCTATATTTCTGGATATTCGTTTGAAACAGAGGTGAAGCCGAAAAGAATTTGCTATCAGTGCGGAACCTGAATTGTTTATTAGAATTAAAGAAGCACAGAAGAAAGATTTGAATATACAGAGATCTGTTGAGATGGTCAAATCTGGACATTCATCGGAATATCGAGTGGATGTTGATGATATTTTATATGTGAATAACAGATTTGTTATTCCAGATATTCCAGAATTAAGACAACAGATTTTGAATGAAGCCCATAGAAGTAGATCTGTGTGCATCCTGGAGGTAGGAAGATGTACAACGATTTGAAGAAACAGTACTGGTGGAAACAAATGAAGTCTGATGTGACTAATTTTGTTTCTAAGTGTTTAAATTTCCAACAGGTGAAAGCTGAAAGGAAGAAACATGCTGGATTATTACAAAATCTGTCAATTCCTGAATGGAAGTGGGATCACATTTCTATGGACTTCGTAACGAAATTACCAAAATCTTCCCAAGGTTGCGATGCTATTTGGGTAATTATCGATAGGTTGACGAAATATGCTTGTTTCATTCCTTATCGAATGACCTATCGACATGATCAAATGGCAGATCTCTACATTAAAGAAGTGGTGAGACTTCATGGTGTGCCAAAATCAATTGTCTCTGATAGAGATCAACTATTTACTTCACATTTTTGGAGTAGTTTGCAACAAGCTTTGGGTACAAAACTATATCTAAGCACTGCATATCATCCTCAAACCGATGGGAAATCTGAAAGAACAATTCAAACTCTTTAGGAAATGCTTAGAGCAGTAGTATTGGACTTTGGCATTTCATGGCAAGATTCATTACCACTGGTGGAATTTTCATACAACAACAGCTATCAAACCAGTACTGAAATGGCTCCGTTTGAAGCATTGTATGGAAGGAAATGTCGTTCACCATTATATTGAGATGATGTATCAGAGGTACCTGAATTGGGACCAGATTTGATTAGAGAAATGATTGAGAAAGTGAAATTGATTCAGCAGAAGATGAGAACTGCGCAGCATAGGCAAGAGAAATATGCAAATACCAGACGTAGGCCTTTGAGTTTTGAAACAGGGGACAAAGTATTTTTGAAAATTTCTCCCTTCAGGGGTACGATCAGATTTAGCAAACGAGGAAAATTATCTCCGAGATTTATTGGTTCTTATGAAATTCTTGAAAAGATAGGAGATCTCGCTTATCGACTTGCATTACCTCCTTCTCTGGCGGGTATACATGATGTCTTTCATGTATCAATGTTAAGAAAATATCTCCCTGATGTATCTCATGTTATTCCTGCTGAAGAAGCTGAACTCGATGAGACTTTGAGTTATTTTGAACAACCGATATAGATTCTTGATCGAAGAGAAAACAACTTCGAACGAAGATTATTCCATTAGTGAAGATTCAATGGAATCGACATGGAGTTGAAGAAGCTACATGGGAAGTGGAAGAAGATATGAAACAACGATTCCCTTATCTTTTTCAATGAGGTTAGTTCTTATTCACATTCTGTTATCTCATTATTTTATGCTCATAAAGAGACCGCTGACGAGTTCGAGGACGAACTCAGATTTTAGAGGGGGAGAAATGTAATGCCCGAGGTCATTATATAGTAATCAAGTAAATTCAAATGTACAGACGATAGATTTTGATGAGGTCTGGTCGAGGAATCTGTTTTGGCCAAGTGTTTAGAAGAGAAACGCTACCGTTTTGGTGAAGTCTGGTACGTGGCATAAGTTATCCCAACTATTTGATAAAACGGAGTCGTTTTGGCGAAAGCTGGTAGACTCTTACCAGTCGTTGCTAGCATGTTGTTTTACGAAGACCAGTAGTAGCGTTCAATATGGGAATCCAGACGTCAACGCCAGTCAACTTTACTGTAGCTTGTAGCTGGTTTGCGAGAGAGTTAGCGACTGGATTTGATGACATCAGTTATGCGATGTCGGTTGAATTAGTTGAAACGCAGCGTTTTGATGAAACGACTGATTGTCCAGCTTTTGAATTTGAAACCAGTCGAGGGTTTGCTGTATCTGCTGGCTTAACAAGTCGTGGGAGAAACGCGACGTCGCTTTGATTTATGAAATGGGAACCACGATACGACACCGTTTGAATTAGCTAGTGTAACCAGCTGTGAGTTCTTTCAGTAGAGATCTGAAATCAGCTGTTGGTATGTTGCGACGTCATTTGGGTTAGTTGGTACAATGTCGTTTTGATATTGAAAAACAGCGACTGGTTGTTATTCTTAGTTATGACGGCTGATTTTAAAAGATGGTTATGTTGCGACTGGTTGGTTGTGAAAGCTGGTTTTGTTACGACTGGATATTTCAACAACTGAATATAGCTACTGCTTCCAGTCGTGAGAATTGTTAGCATCAGTCGTGAGAATTGCTCTGTATCACGAAGAACAGTTGATAAGCTATATGCACTAATCGAAGAATCTGGGTTTCGAAGTGGTGGGAGTTTATCCTATATTGATAGATAAATACTCAGCATGACACGTGAATTCGAATTGAACACATTGGAAATGCTGCAGAAAAGCAGAGACCGTTGTCTATAAAAAGGATTGAATTCGAAATCCTTGTAACTCTTGCTACAGACTTCAGGATTTAACTCTGTGAGATACCGATAACAATTACAAGAAACCTGAAGTGATATCTGAAGAATTCGAACATAGAATAACGAAGGTAATATTTGACAGTGCGAGTCAGGGATTAGGTTACTCAGGACTGATATTTCTTGAGTTATCCCGATGAAATCACATACTCTGTAGTTTTTGTTCTTGATTTAGAACTGGAGTTTTATGTGTCGATCCATCACAGGTAGTGGATCTTTTATGTTTGCATGATATTGCATAACACAAAGAGGATATGAATTGATTCTAATGCCCAGGACTGAGATGACCTGATTTTGAAAGTTGGAGTTAACTTCGATAGATGGATATCCATGTCAAGATCGTATACGAATCTTGATGGCGTTGATGTGAAATGGAATCAATTCTGGAACGACGAATTGAGATAGATTCATTGCATTGCATCGTAGAACTAATACTGATTGATATGTGTTTATATGTTCTATTTCATCTACCTGTTAATTATACTGAGATGATTTCTCATCGGAGTTTATCCGGCTGTTGTTTTGTTTTGTATGTGTGCATGACAACAGGTAGGCGAGAGCTGAATTAATTTGGGCACGGGTAGTGAGAGCTGGCTACCTAGAGGAAGAGAAACAAAAAAGAAGAACTTCTTGCGAGTGCTGTTGGCATGAGAGTTAGCGTTAGAATGAAATCTGGTTTTGCTACTGCTGGTCAGCTTTTGTATTAGCAGACGTAACATGTAATAACCATTGCACTAGTTGTTTTGTCTATGAATAAATAGTTCATGAAGCACGAATATAGGTTCTGTATTATTACCAAGGACCAGCTTTTGGGACCAACTTGTTTAAAACAAAAAAAAATATTTCCAGATTTCACTACTTAAACTCAAGGTTAAATTAAACGCTAATAAAACGCCCATAAAATGAGATTAGAAGATTAATTGTGAGCAGAGAGTCTCACAGAATATATCACACTTCTCCCCATAAAGGTAATGTCTCCAGATCTTCAAGGTAAAAACTACAGCTTCCAGCTCTAAATCATGTGTGGGGTAATTCTTCTCATGATCTTTAAGTTTTCTGGAGGCATAAGGAATTACTCTACGGTCCTGCATCAATACAGCACCTAAACCCAACTTGGACGCATCTGTGTAAATCACAAACTTCCCTTGATCAGATGGCATGGTTAGCACGGGGGCCTCTATCAAAGCTTGCTTAAACTTGTCAAAGATGAGTTGACAATCTAGGGTCCATTCAAACTTAATCTTCTTCCTTGTCAATAAGGTTAAGGGAATAGATATCTTCGAAAATCCTTGAATGAATCTCCTGTAATATCCAGCTAAACCCAAGAAACTCCTTACTTCTGAAACAGATTTGGGAATTGGGGATCCGGATCACGCCCCCCGGCTAGGCAGCGGAAAAACAGAAAATAAACAGCCGGGAGACGATCAATACCATAATAACAAAACTAATTTTGTCATACATAGGGTGTTCAAAACACTACCTTGCTGGCACTTGTGCCTGGCTCCAACCGGAATTACAAGAACCCGGCTCTTCTCGGTAGATTGCGGTAGATTACGCCAATCCGATCCACGATCGGATACGAGACTCCTTCGTCACCCTGCACTAGAAGGCTTGACGAGATCTGCGCGGACGGATTCTCCTCGTCGAATTGGCCGGAAACGATTTTCCGGTGAAGACGGGCGGCGGCGGCGTATATGAAGAGGAGGGGAGGCAGCTATGCTTCTAGGTTTAGGGTTGTGAGTTGAGTTAATTAATTATGAAGTCTCCTAAGTCTAATTAAATAGACCAAGTGGTAGGCCTGGACCGGCCCAACGGGCCCGGGTCCAACGGGTGAACATTCGATTCATCCCCACCACTGTGACTTCATCGTAACTCCGATCGCCGATCAGATCGGACCGATCGACTCAGTTTCCAAAACTGAATACTATGATCTGAAAAACCATTTTTCAGAACCCCAGTGCAAAATGATCGTTTTGCCCCTCAACGTCGGGAAATCTCGATTTGACCCGAGTTGTCAGGCCCCGTGCTAATTACCAATAATTAACACATAATAAACGCATAATCACGGAAGCTTAAATCAGGGCTTAAAAATTTTTCGAATATACAAAGGCCTGAACTTCAAATCATTCATTCAAAATATTCAATATTCAAAATAAAAGTTTCTCAACTCGATACAGCAAGTAACCACATAAATCAATTCAAAATATAGATCCCCAAATACATGATAACACGGGGCATCCCCCGGTTCAATACATAT
>KQ994519.1:0-32157 GCA_001598015.1 Dorcoceras hygrometricum
CTCCCTACCAATGAAACATGATACTTCGCATCGCAGATACTAGTCTCGAACTCGGGCGGCCTTATCCTCATTTTGACGGCCCAATCGACTAGGAACGTGTTTAGAACACACAGCGACTATCAGATGTGTTTCATGATAGCCGTCATACCCACTATCACATCTAACATACGCTTTAGTGTATTCTAGGTCTTTACTCAACACAATTGTAAATCATTACACACATAATGAAAGTAAAGAATGCCATATAACAAAATGCGAATATCATATATAAAGACTGTTTGTACAAGAGTCTATAAAACCCACACGCCACAAGTTGGCTAGTTGGGCATCTACTCTAACAGAATCTGTAGAGGCTTTTGCTCCTGAGGCCTCTGCTGGTTCTTGTTTTGTTTCTTGAACGGCCTCTGGTCCTTCTGCTGAAAGGCCTGTCTCTTTTGCTGCCTTTCTTCATCAAGATCTTTCCAATCTCTTTCGATTTGCAGGGCTCTATCCACTGCTTCCCTGTAAGTTCTTGGCACTGACAGCCTAACATTCATTTTAAACATAGGCTTCAACCCTTCCACGAAGTGACTCAATTTCTCTTCTGGGTCACTTCCTATCAGTGGCATGAAATAGCACCCTCTTTCAAACTTCCGCACATACTCCTGTACGGTTAAACTCCCTTGCTTGAGGGTCAAAAATCCCCTCTTCAATTCAGACCTCTTTCCAGCCGTAAAGTATTGCTCGTAGAATACTCGCTTGAAATCTGCCCAAGTAAGATTCAGCAGATCCATAGACAACTTGGCTCCTTCCCACCAAATCATCGCATCTTCCCTTAACATGTAGATATCGCACCTTGGCCTATCTAAATCAGACAGTTGGAGGTAATCAAAAATAACCTCCATAGACTTGATCCAACTCTCAGCAATTAGTGGATCAGTAGTTCCACTAAATTCCTTAGGCTTCTGGCGCCTAAATTTCTCTTGGGGGTCATCGTTACTTGGTCCCCTGCTGCTAGAAGATTGGTCATTGCCTCTGTTGTTATTCTGTTCTACCAGCATTCTTAACAATTGTGTGATATCAGTATTATTATCACTCTCAGTTTCTTCTAGAGGAATACTGCTTCTAGTTCTTCCTCGTCCTCTTCCTGACATCTTATATTCTATAGCCCGTAATCCACCACATACACATATCAGAATATGCTAAATAATTTAAAGACAATGCTCTGAAAATAAACTCACAACTTAGAAGAACAGATGATGAACATTGATCCAGCTGATGGTGCATGTGTTTATCTCAGGAACGTTGCTCTGATACCATGTTGTGACGCCCGAACCCAACGGGGCCACGAGAATTGGGGTAAATAAAAATTTTCGAATAAAAGAAGGGCTAAAAGATAATTCGTTATAGGCTGTATTTCCTATAACTTGAAAGAAACAAAACAAACGACAATCGCAAAGACCAGCAAGTACCTAACTTGTGCGCTAACTGCTAAAAAACAATTTGCGGAAAAACAGTTTGTATTGATAATTGCAATTGCGATTTACAACAGCTGATATTATAAGTAAATATACAACCGTTGCTACTGATCTAATACAGTACAAAATGGCAGAAACAGGGGATGATAGCCCAGCTTCTCATCGTTAACAATTTCAATATCATTTTCAGTTGATCATTGCATATAAGTTCTATGTGGTCCGTGTTGCACTTTGATCAAAATGACTCCCGATATCAGTTTTAGCATATAGCTTGTTATGAAAGGGCAGTCGACATCTTAGACAACTGCTCACACTTCTCCTTGGTGACCGTAACCATCTATGCCATAATCTAAAATAGCTTTGTTCCTTAACAATCCTTTCTTTAAACATTCCTTGAAATTCTGTAAATCATCGGGTTCCATCATTTTAAACATTTGCTTCCCATTTTAAAACTTTACTGAGAATCGAATTTGACTTTGGAAACGTATCGTTGAAAGGGAACTGGTGAAAAGAAAACCAGTCGCAAGAGAATGGAACAACACTTATGAAACAAAACTCTCTGCTGTTCGCCAATATCGTTAAAATGAACCAGCTGGAATAAACAGAAACCAGCTGCAAGATCTCCTACGAAGACAATCGTATTTAAATGAAACGATATCGTTGAAGTAAATAACAGATAGGATGACAAGACTACCTGCTGATATTTTGTAACTTAAAGAAACGACGTCGTTAGCGCATCAATCAGTCGCAAGGAAAAGCGCTAACACGATTAAATGAATAGTACCAGTCGCAAGACTAATACCAGCTGAAATGAACAGCACTTAGAAATGAATAAAGCAAATGCTGAACTATCACTATGGAATGCATCTGCTGGTGAACAGTGCATCTGCTGGTTTTATGAAAACAACGCAACTGCTGAATTTATCACTGAAGAAATGAAACTACTAATTTTTATAAGGAAAGATGCACCTGCTGATGAACAGTGCATCTGCTGGAATTTACGAAACACTTGTAATATCGAAACAATGATCGCGCTACCAGTCGTCGCCTATTAAACCAGACTTTATACTGATTCAATTAGCAACTACTGATTACTCAATCATCAAATCCCGACATTACAGCAAAAAGGAAAACATTCGTAAACATTATAACAATGCAGCTGCTGAATCTTAACAAGGAGATACAGCTGCTGGAACATAACTCGACATTTATAATATCAAAACAACAACTGTGCCATCAGCCGTTGCCTATCAAACCATACCAATGATTCAACTAGCAACTACCGATTACACAATCATCAAATCTTGATATTACGACATTAAACTGAATAACATTCATAGACTCTCTTGAACCATCGAATTCTCAGTTTTTCGAAACATTCATGACTTTCTGGAAAACAGTATGGAAGCATCATAAACATTAAAACGTCATTTTGAACCCATCTTTCCTTTCCTTTTTCATGTTCAAAACATCTTAAAACATGAACTTTGAAACTTACAATAACATATAGGCAAGAAGACTCCGAAACATAAATATATGCTTTAAATGGTGAGTCAAGAACAGCTTTTACTTGCCTTAACCGTAGCTTTGCAACAACAGCTGATCCCTGCAGAATTCTTCCCTTGAGCAACACACGAACTTCTCTGCAAATTACTTTGAAGAACACAGGAGGATTTCTTTGAAAGTGATAAAGATCTTTCTTCAAAAACAGGTTTTTATATGAAAGAGATTAGTGGCAAGCTACTTGTGAAATCAAGAATGACACACTTCTAAAATTTGATAAAATTCCCTTCATATCATTTTAAATTTGTAAAACACCAAACCTTTTTCAAAAGAAATCATTTTACCTCCTTAAAACATTTTTCAATCAATTTAAAATCCAGCTCGTGCATCGCTCGTTGGAGTCGTCTGCTGGTACCAGCCGCAGCGCTCAGCCGCAGCGCATCCTACTTGCTGACATCAATAAATCAGCAGATACATAACATTTAAAATTGCCAATTTGGCCCATGAAATCAATAAAATGCATAAATGTGGTCCTATGGATTTTGGGGCGTTACACCAAAAATCGTGACAGTAAGAATTATGTTTAGATTTGAAAATAAAAGAATTTTGGAAAGAACCTTATGCATGAATGTTAATTTTGAAAGAGGAGAAACGAACAAAGACTGATGCACAAACAAATAGCTCAATAATAAAGACTAAGAGATAAATAAACTTACTCTCCCTGTCTTTTATAACATCAGCAGTTGAAATTTCCGCATAACAGAAAGTTTAAAAAAAATTCAGAGCACCTTAAATATTGTTTCAAATAAGAACATGTTCTACTGAAGTCACTCACATATGAAAACCAGAAAGAACATGTGACAGCTAAAGCTCAGATTTTCTTTCATTTCTCCTATTTCGTCCCATGTGCTGTCACCGAGCCTCGCTCCAGGTGAACTTATAGCCCAATCGAAATAGGATCTTGGCATACACACGGAACTCGCGCATTTCGTGTCAGCTCGACAAAAGAAAACAGTTCTATATATAAAACAAATCATTTTCATCTGGCCTTCATAATGTAAGCTTCTCAAAAAAAAATTTAAGACATTTAAAAAAATAGCACATGCGTTTTAAAATAAGTGCTCGTTCAAGAACAACCCGCTCTGATACCACTTGTTAGGACCGATAAACAACTTAACAGCACTGCTATTGATAAATAAAAATTTTGCGCTGCTATAATGAGGTGCAATACCTCGGGTTCTTGAACATAAAACAGAGCACCGGAGACAGATCTGGTATGAAATAAAATCATGCGGAAAACACCAGAACTGAATCCTAAATTTTAAAACAACTTAGCGCAAAACAGATTTCTGTAAACAGAAATCTGTTCGACTTAATGTGTGTGCAATAATGTATGCGTGCGTGCTAAATAAGTGCATATGCGGAAGTAAATAACAGAATACAATACACAGCTTATTTGTTTATGGAAGTTCGGACATCAATGTCCTACGTCTACCCTTCTTCCTCCTCGGAAGGTTCCACTAGAAGATTTGATCTACACATCGTGTACAGACCCGATCCCGCAACCAGCAGCTACGAGAACTCCTAGACTCCACCAGCCCTCGGCTGTCACTCCATTGTTTTACGCCTATGTGAGAAAGGCTACAAACACATAGTTTAACGTCATCGTGCTTGTACGGGATCTGATTTTTGTTTGGGTGATTCACTCGCTAAACAATTTCGCACATCTCTCAAAATATGCGAGTGAATCTGTGTGTGTGAGATTTTACAGTGTATAGCTCAACTCTCAAAAGATAAATCTCACACACTGGGAAAATGCTCTTCAATAGCTGATTGAGACTCAGCAGTAGACACTCGTTATGCGCTCCTCTCTAATGGCGGTCTACTGCTTCGTCTCCAATATTTCTTCCCTCTGTATTTTGCACTGTGTTAATTAATCTGTCAAAATCACCCTTCTTCAACAGTGCTACTTGTATATATATTGCTCTTCAAATTTCTTCCCGTTTGACACACTTTTCTTCCCGTTCAAAATATTTTCTATAAAGTACCGACAGGGAGTTGTCCTTGTGTCATTTCTTTTGCAGGCTTTTGTCCTCTTTTGATTTTGCTTTTCACGTTCCAGCAGCTGTTTGCTCCCACAACTAAATTATTCCAGCAGCTGTTTTATCTTCTTTGATGCACAACTGCTGTTTCAATTAACTTCCAGCTTCCAGCAGCTGGTACATCAACTTCCAGCAGCTGGTACATCAACTTCCAGCAGCTGGTTCATTTTCCAGCAGCTGGTTCAACTTCGTTTTAGCGCTACGACTGATTCTCATT
Organism: Dorcoceras hygrometricum; assembly: GCA_001598015.1. NCBI lineage: Eukaryota > Viridiplantae > Streptophyta > Magnoliopsida > Lamiales > Gesneriaceae > Dorcoceras > Dorcoceras hygrometricum. The sequence continues at coordinate 5,280 of KQ994519.1, forward strand.
TAATTTCACTGTAGCTTGCGGCTGGATCACTGTAGCTTGCATCTGGATCGCTGTAGCTTGCATCTGGATCACTGTAGCTTGCATCTGAATCACTGTAGCCATCGTCTGAATTGTTCTTCTTCGACATCTGATCATCAGCTGTTGTCTTCTTCGCATTACAACACTACTTCCAACAGCTGAGTGTTTTGTCTTCGACTGATTGTTTGCAACTGATGACTGCTTGCAACAGCTGATTGCATCTTCTGCTTAGCGCTACGGCTGATTCATTTTCTTCAACATCTGGACATCATCTGAATTACATCTTTGTGCACCAGCTGGTCCAGATATCAACGTCTGATCAGACTTATCTAAACAACGTCTGATCGGACTCCACTTTGGCTTCCATCAACAGCTGATCCATGTACACCTAAGCGCTTGCAGCTGGTTCATCATCCCCTTAGCGCTCCAGCTGGTTCTTATCGTTCCAGCTGGTTCATTTCATTCCAGCTGATTCAACTTATCTCTCCAGCTGGTCCATCTGACCAGTGCTACTCCCTCCGGAACGATCCAACGAGCACAACTCATTGAACTTTGTTTGATGACCTAAGCTGCTTTTCGGCCAAATTCCTTCGTTTAGGCCTCCGAAATCGCGTTTTACTGTTTTCAGCTCTTGTTCTGCTACAGTATCTGATTCAACTTCTCTTGTTGTATTTCCAGCTAACATCTGCACACTTAGTAGAAACGTTAGAAACACAATAACAAGTTTTGTGTAATTCAAAACTTAATCTGGATCTGTTTACACAGATCCATCACAAACTGACACATATGCATCATGATTATAGGTGGGATTTTTTTTAAAAAAAGTTAATAATAATGTCCAAAATTCTGCCAAAGTATAGCAAATTATATATTTTTATTGTTATCGAGGAATGATTCTCGGATTGAACGAAATAGAACAAGCATTCCTCGGAATATCGCATCGTACAAACTATAAAAGTGTGTACATCGGACTTAGATTGGTAAATTATTTGAAACTTATAATATTTTTTGTAATTAACATAAATATATTTTTAAACGGGTCTAAGCCCCTTATTAAGCCCAAGTATGTTTACTTGTTGGACTACAAATGGGCTACATCACACGCCACAAGTTTCGGCCATTTATTTGAAGGCCCAAATTCAGGGGAATTAAATTAGACAGAAGCAGATAAGCTTTCTGCAATGGCTGCGTTAGCATCAATCTCCAATGGCTTATCATATTTACATTGTGTTCCTGTAAATTTTATTCAAATCGGTGCTGAAGATTTCTCAGTAATTTAATTTGCATAATTGTTTTGTTATTATAATTTTATGTTTTATTTTGTAGAAATTGGAAGTGAAATCGGAAAATATATGGCGATTGAGCTGTGTTATAAGGTCACAGGTATGGAGAAGTTTGAATTATTTTCCCCAAAATTTACCTTTTCTTGAATATTGATTTCCTTTTACAGAATGATTCGATTTCTCAAAACCCAGGCCGCAGCAACAGGAAAATCTGGAGGCGGAGAAAATTGGTATGCTTGAATTTTTTTCCCCTTTTTGCGCTTTATTCAGTCAGTCAGTCAGTAAGATATCTAAGCTAAGTTTGCTTCCATTGTGTTATTGAGATGTTATTTTTTGTGAATTTAGAAATGAGGATTCCTTTGAATTTGGCCTAATACGCGGTAGATGTTTATATGAAGAAAACAGGAACATTTGAATTTGATTTGAGTCATGAGTTACTGATGCCTCTATTGCAGTTAAGTTTTTCTAGTGTTTTCTAGTAAAAAACTTAAGTAGTTTTGGAATTCGAATGCAAAAGCGAGAAAGGCTGTTTGTTGATATGACCATAAAAATTGAGATAATGCCATTATTTTCAGTTGTCAAAATAAAGTGCCTCGGTCTTTGTTCTTCCATAGTCGAGTTCAAACTCTAATTTCGAAAGGCATGTCAAGTAGACCACATTGATATTTGGCACAGGCTAAGAAAGATTATATGTTGGACGCAAGGATGGAAAGAGTTCCTTTTCTTGAGGAGCAGGTGAGGAAGATAAGAGATACAGGGAAGATGGTGACGATGGACATTGAGAGACTTCTATTATCGGAAGACAATAGGTTTGATTTCGTGAATGAAGTAGCTGCAGAGGCAAAGCAATATGTTGAGAACAACCGTGATGAATATGGTGCAAAAAAAGCAATCTTACACGTCCTTAGCAATCGGATGAATGATGCTGGATTTAACAGGCCAGAGGCGTACATGGAACCTGATCCTTTCAAGCCAGGTCCTGGGTACCTGAGACAAGAACTATAAGTGTATTTGCATTGTCTGATTAATCGAACTGGAATTTGTGATATTGTTGGTACGTTCAAGTGAATATATTTGTTGGATCTTAAAGCTAATCTGAATCCCAATTTGCTCGGAACTGATACATAAATGTGGATTATGTGACATACTATCAATTTCATTAATGAAGAAGAGGGCCTAGTTTTCCTACTGTACTGGTCTTTATTCTCTTTTGACTTGGCCTGTTTCGAGTTTTGGGATAGTAATGGTGGTTGCTCTATCTTATCGAAACCTATTCTTATTGTGTTTGTATTGTCCCGGAAAGATGCAAAGTTTTCTCCCTTGTTACTTTTGTGACATTTTCTCTTCTCTTTTAAACTGGTTTTGTATGCTATATCTTCTGTCCAATGGTGTAAACATTGTTTCTTTGGTATGTACCCTTGCGGCTCACTAGAAATATGGGACATCGCTATAGTAATGCAGTGTTCTTTGTGTCTATCACTCACACGAATGAATGTTTTAGGACATCGGGAGGCTTGATAGGATGGACTTGAGTATTTTGCTATCCATGGGATGATAGATACTTGGACAGTTGCATTTGTCCAACCTTGAATTTTCTGAACGCCAAATATCATCTGTATAGAAAATTTATATGAATTATTCCGATTCTTTATCTGATTTTGAATAGGTTTCATATAGTGATTGGGACTATCGTTATATATGACTAGCTAGTGGCCAAAAGTTTGTATTCAGTTCCATGGTAGCATCATTTTTTTCACTGACTAGAAGTGCATCCCATCGACCGAATGGGTGTGGAAACAGACTCTTGAATCCATTGGATTCTAAGTTTAATTCTCATTGAACTGTGTCAAAAGGGGTATCATTGACTTACACCATTTTTGTTTAAACAATTGAGTCACTTTCCTTGTCAAATACCATCAACTAAGTGCTTCGCCAGTTGACTATTTATTGAATCATTACATTACCTTTAGAATCAGTCACTCGTGAAATGGATGAACTGTATAGATAAATTTGGAAATCTCTTCCTAATACTTAGAAATCAGGCATGCTTGTTTTTACTTTTTTGTTTTCTTGGTAAGAATTTTAGGAGATAATTGACTCTAAAGAATATATAGCATCTCTGAATTTGTAGTTTGAACTTTGAATTAACAATATTTAGTAAAGGTGCAATCATTATAGAATTTATTAGGTTGCATTAATACTCTTGTCTGCGTGATTGTAATTATTTGCGACTTGTTTGAAAATATTAAATACTACATGTTGAACGGTAAATGATGTACATTATCGAAAGGATGGAGATATTAAAATTTAAATTATTCGATTTCTCGCACATGTTGGTTAAAATAAAGTGCTTCCTAGTGGGTTGAAACTTGGATTGGATTCTTTTTAGCTGAAATGTGTAAAAAAGCTATATTATGATATAAATTTCAGGGAAAATTATATTAACATTCTATAATTTGCATGTTTACATTCTTTGTCATGCTATTGGTCCATGTACAATTTTAACGTACAAATGTGTATTTTTCCAATTTAGTTCTTTGCACCAAAGTATTAATGTGGGGTAACACGTTAGTAAAATCATGAATCATGTATGTACTCCAGTGCAAACTGCTGAAAATTGACAAAAACGAATGGTCAATTAATAAACGAGAACAGTAAATTGATTCACATCATGACCAAAATGGAAAGGATCAAAGATAAATGATTAAAAAGGTAACTTTCTCTTAAATTTCATGGTGTCAAACCATGGTCAACTAAATTACTCTTGATATCACTATTAATTTTCATCTCGAGACCCGAGGAAAGAGTTCCTTTAAAAAAAAAAACGCCACTGTAATCTTCCATCTTAGATCTCAGCTCTTTCTAAGAAGACCCCAGCTCTTCCAGGAAGACCTCTTGCAGGATGACCTCAGCTCTTCCAGGAAGACCTCTTGCAGGATGACCTCAGCTCTTACAGGAACACCTCTGGCAGGAAGACCTCAGCTCTTCCAGGAAGAACTCTTGCAGGATGACCTCAGCTCTTCCAGGAAGACCTCTTGCAGGAAGACCTCTTGCCCCGAGAGTGCACCTCGGGACCTCGAAGTGTGACGAGTCTGCACGAGCACCGGTCTGCCGACATGACCTCAAGGCAAGAGGTCTGCTATGATTGTGACCTATCACAACAACTTGGCCCTCTTGAATAACTCATGATTTGTGTACTGACAAAGCTACAAGACTCATCATAGATGGTGGGGTAGCGTACACGTGATGTCTGCCAAACCCATCCCTGCTCATAATTACCTAGTTAGTACAACACGCAACCTCTTGGCTCTCCTATAAAAACCCAGGTATTTCTCATTTTACAACACATTCAGCAGACTTATTCCCTGCACTATATATATTTTTTCGATCACCCGAGCTGACTTAAGCATCGGAGGACCTTCGTCGGGATGGCTCCCGACGCCCTTTGACCCGTTTCTATGGTCGCATGTCATTGTAGGAAGGACGTCCAGCTCATCCCCCGAGGCTAGACCTCCAGATCTCCAGACCTCCAGATCTCCCTCACCTCGCTACTTGAGGACAGATCTCCAGATCTCCCGACCTTACGGTCTGACGTAGTGGTAGCGCATTGGCCGGGCAAAATTCGGTTACATCAAGTCTCACTGTTTAAATTCTTTATATACGAACGGATTCTTGCATACCGGTGGAAACCGTAAGCCAAATATGCCTATGTTCATCCTAATCCCAGAAAGATAACATAGGGCTTCTATAGCTGCATGTGTTAGACTTTTTAGAAAAATCATATTTTCATACATGAATAAATATGATATATAAATTATGGAAGAAGATATGAATTACCTCCAGCCATTGAACGATTATAAGTATTCTTGCTTTCTCCTCTGGTTTTGAAGTCTTTTAAGCACTTTAACCCAATAGGTGTATTTTTATTCTCATAGGGTGTGTGCTTAAGAACCTCAAACACATATCATTTCTCATATCATCAATGGTTTTATTGGGAGCATGAGAGTCGAAAAGGACATGTGCATGTGCATCTCAAAAGTATAAAGTTGTGAAGGCGCTTGCATTTTTTCATTCGGAAATGAAGGTTATGGCTGTCGCCATTGTTATCTTGATTTTTAATTTTACCCCCTTTATATGATATGAGCCACAATAATACTTTTTGATGCAAATATTTCTTACATTCTCCCACTGACTCAAATTCTTCTCATTATTCGCAATAGAGATACAAAATATATGAATCATTACAATAGGTCCTCTTAAAATGAGTATTGTCTTCCATGTATCATGATTCATTATGTCTCTCAAACTTGTAATTTATTGAATAAATCTATGTTTATCAAGGTCCAATTTTTATTAATATTTCTCAAATCATTAAATGTGTAAACAAAAAATATGAGAATATATCATATAATAGTTTCATTAATTTGTTCTTTTAATAAACTTACATGAAGGAACCAAGTCTCATTCTTTCTATATGATTATTTGTTAGGATCGAATTTGCAACAAAAACCATGCCTGATTAAAATTATTTGAAAAACGGCAAGGTTTCAGATCTGAGCGGCGCTCAAATCTGGTACCAGATCTCACGAGATCTGATCTGTAAAAAAAACTGAGCTGCAATAGATCAATGTTCTTGAATGATTGTGCACCGAGAAACAGATCGGATATGATTAAAATCATGCGGAAAACAACCCGAACTGGTCTCTGAAAATCGAAAGCTCAATCAACAGATTTCACGAAATATTCTATGCAGAATGCTGTTAACGCGTAAAGTTGTAAGTAAACAAACACTGATTTGTTTCTGGAAGTTCCGATCTCAAATCCTACGTCTCCCCTTCTTCCAAATCGGGAAGGCATCAACTAGAAGATTTGATCCACAGACCCAATCAGATTTGGGACTTATTCACTGTCCAAATTTGAACTCCTAGAATCTACACCAGCTCTCGGTTGTGTTCACTCAATCACTTCTTTTATGCCTCAGTGAGAAAGGCTACATACACAGAGTTTAACGTCTTTGTGCAAGACTCAGATTTGATGTTGGTTTGTGATTCACTCACTGTATTGTTTCGCACATCTCTCGTATATGTGTGAGTCAATCTCTGTGTGTGTGAGATTCTGCAGTGTAAGCACAACTCTCGAAAATAAAATCTCACACAACTGGGAAGAGCTTCTTCAAAGCTGAATATAGCTCAGCTGTCAACTGTTACAATAAGCTCCTCTGTTTTGATAGTTGACAGCTTCGCTTCTGGTTTATCTTCCCGTTCAACAACTCATTTTTTTTTCTCTCTCTCAATCAGAGAGTTTCTTCATCAGTTCTTCTTGTATAAATAGCCTCTGTGCAAATCAATCCGTTGGACACAAGTTTCTTCCCGTTGGAAAAGTATTCTGACAAATTGTACCTTGTGTCCTTTGTCTTTAAATGCGTTTGCAGACTTTATTGACTTTAAGCTCCCTCATTAAATGCTCTTAGTCTTCTTGTGAATTGATGTGACAATACACTAGTTTGAATTTCCTTATTCAAACTGATTTGCCCGTCAGCTTCATCTGCTCCAAACCTTCAGATCTGATATGGCTCTGTTCAACTCTGTTCCTCCAGATCTGACTTGGACTCTGTTCAAGTCTGTTTGTATATTGGCTCATATCTGATTCCTTTGTTTTGCTCCAATGCTCCACGCAATTTAGCTTAGATCTGAACTGTTCTTCTTAGATTCTGCAGCTCTCAACTGATCTTCTCTTCACATCTGATCCAGCTCTTCTTGTCTTTTCCCGCTCGCTTCCGATCCGGTTTGCTATAGTGTCAGATATGGTCAGCTTTGACTGCTTATGTGCATTATTCAGATCTGGTCAGTGCTACCCCCTCCAAAACGGTCCAACGAGCAAAACTCACTTTATGTAGTGTGCTCCTCTGTTTTTGGCCAAATTCCTTCGTTTAGGCCTCCGAAATCGTGTTTTCCTATTCTCAGATTTGGTTCCGCTACAGTATCAGATCTGGTTCATCTCTAAGTCAGATCTGCACATCTCAGTTAAACTGTTAGTAAATAATCAGCAGGTTTTGTGTATTTCGAAATTCAGATTCTGATCTGTAAACACAGATCTAACAATATCCTCCTTTTTTATTTACACAAAACCTGAATAAACATATGCACGAATGTTTATGGTTTGAATTATTTCTCCCCCTTTTTGTGGGAATCAAAAAGGGTTTCCGAAATCTTGTCTTCCCTTCAAGATTTAAAAACAAGTCTCCCCCTCAACGGAACAAGGGGTATATTTATTTGTCAAAAGAAATCTATTTTTGGGAAGACATTTTTCGAAAAGCAGCATGCTGTGAGATTTGAAAAACAGATTCTGTGCTACTTGAAAATTCTCATATATTCAGACCAGAGGAGTAATTGAGGATTCAATTTACATAATCTCTTCCATTTTTCACTAAGATTTAGCCTTGCCAAACCTGGAGATCTTGGTGTACACACAGCTCTCGCGCAATCGTGTCAGCTCATCAAAAGAGATATTGCTGCAATTTCCTTTCGAGAAACTGCTCTGCAATTCAATAGACATTACTCCCCCTATCTTCATAAAATGAGTTTTTAAACTCATAAATTGATTTTGTAGCACAGAGAGCTTTCGCAAGATAAAACAGATTTGAAAACACTATCAGAGCTGCAAATATTTTAAAACATTAAAAAATTTCGATTTAAAATGCACTTTCAAGAACAACCCTATCTGATACCACTTGTTAGGATCGAATTTGTAACAAAAACCATGCCTGTTAAGAATTATTTGAAAAACGGCAAGGTTTCAGATCTGAGCGGCGCTCAAATCTGGTACCAGATCTCACGAGATCTGGTCTGTAAAAAAAAAACTGAGCTGCAATAGATCAATGTTCTTGAATGATTGTGCACCGAGAAACAGATCGGATATGATTAAAATCATGCGGAAAACAACCCGAACTGGTCTCTGAAAATCGAAAGCTCAATCAACGGATTTCACGAAATATGCTATGCAGAATGCTGTTAACGCGTAAAGCTGTAAATAAACAAACACTGATTTGTTTCTGGAAGTTCGGATCTCAAAATCCTACGTCTCCCCTTCTTCCAAATCTGGAAGGCATCCACTAGAAGATTTGATCCGCAGACCCAATCAGATTTGGGACTTATCCGCTGCCCAAATCTGAACTCCTAGAATCTACACCAGCTCTCGGCTGTGTTCACTCAATCACTTCTTTTATGCCTCAGTGAGAAAGACTACATACACAGAGTTTAATGTCTTTGTGCAAGACTCAGATTTGGTGTTGGTTTGTGATTCACTCACTGTACTATTTCGCACATCTCTCGTATATGTGTGAGTCAATCTCTCTGTGTGTGAGATTTTACATTGTAAGCACAACTCTCGAAAATAAAATCTCACACAACTGGGAAGAGCTTCTTCAAAGCTGAATATAGCTCAGCTGTCAACTGTTACAATAAGCTCCTCTGTTTTTGATAGTTGACAGCTTTGCTTCTGGTTTATCTTCCTGTTCAACAACTCATTTTTTTTTCACTCTCTCAATCAGAGAGTTTCTTCATCAGTTCTTCTTTTATAAATAGCCTCTGTGCAAATAAATCGGTTGGACACAAGTTTCTTCCCGTTGGAAAAGTATTCTGACAAATTGTACCTTGTGTCCTTTGTCTTTAAATGAGTTTGCAGGCTTTATTGACTTTAAGCTCCTTCATTAAATGATCTTCGTCTTCTTGTGAATTGATGTGACAATACATCAGTTTGAATTTCCTTATTCAAAATGATTTGCCCGTCAGCTTCGTCTGCTCCAAACCTTCAAGTCTGATATGGCTCTGTTCAAGTCTGTTCCTCCAAATCTGACTTGTACTCTGTTCAAGTCTGTTTTTATATTGGCTCAGATCTGATTCCTTTGTTTTGCTCCAATGCTCCACGCAATTTATCTTAGATCTGAACTGTTCTTCTTAGATTCTCCAGCTCTCAACTGATCTTCTCTTCACATCTGATCCAGCTCTTCTTGTCTTTTCCCGCTCGATTCCGATCCCGTTTGCTACATCTCAGATCTGGTCAGCTTGACTGCTTATGTGCATTATTCAGATCTGGTCAGTACTACCCCCTCCGAAATGGTCCAACGAGCAAAAATCACTCTATGCAGTGAGCTGCTCTGTTTTTGGCCAAATTCCTACGTTTAGACCTCCGAAATCGTGTTTTCCTATTCTCAGATCTGTTTCAGCTACAGTATCAGATTTGGTTCGTCTCTAAGTCAGATCTGCACATCTCAATTAAACTGTTAGTAAATAATCAGCAGGATTTGTGTATTTTGAAATTCAGATTCTGATCTATAAACACAGATCCAACAATCTCCCCCTTTTTGATTTACACAAAACCTGAATAAACATATGCACAAATGTTTATGGTTTGAATTATTTCTTCCCCTTTTTGTGGGAATAAAAAAGGGTTACGAAATCGTGTCTTCCCTTCAAGATTTAAAAACAAGTCTCCCCCTCAACGCAGCAAGGGGTATATTTATTTTTGAAAAGAAACTGATTTTTGGGAAGACATTTTTCGAAAAGCAGCATGCTGTGAGATTTGAAAAACAGATTCTGTGCTACTTGAAAATTCTCATATATTCAGACCAGAGGAGTAATTGAGGATTCAATTTACAGAATATCTTCCATTTTTCTCTAAGATTTAGCCTTGCCAAACCTAGAGATCTTGGCGTACACACAGCTCTCGTGCAATCGTGTCAGCTCATCAGAAGAGATATTGATGCAATTTCCTTTCGAGAAACTGCTCTGTAATTCAATAGACATTACTCCCCCTATCTTCATAAAATGAGTTTTTAAAACTCATAAAATGATTTTGTAGCACCGAGAGCTTTGGCAAGATAAAAACAGATTTGAAAACACTATCAGAGCTGCAAATATTTTAAAACATTAAAACATTTCGATTTAAAATGCACTTTCAAGAACAACCCGCTCTGATACCACTTGTTAGCATCGAATTTGCAACAAAAACCATGCCTGTTTAAAATTATTTGAAAAACGGCAAGGTTTCAGATCTGAGCGGCGCTCAAATCTGGTACCAGATCTCACGAGATCTGGTCTGTAAAAAAAAACTGAGCTGCAATAGATCAATGTTCTTGAATGATTGTGCACCGAGAAATAGATCGGATATGATTAAAATCATGCGGAAAACAACCCGAACTGGTCTCTGAAAATCGCAAGCTCAATCAACAGATTTCACGAAATATGCTATGCAGAATGCTGTTAACGCGTAAAGCTGTAAGTAAAGAAGTTCGGATCTCAAATCTTACGTCTCCCCTTCTTCCAAATCTGGTAGACCTCCACTAGAAGATTTGATCCGCAGACCCAATCAATTTGGGACTTATCCGCTGCCCAAATCTGAACTCCTAGAATCTACACCAGCTATCGGCTGTGTTAACTCAATAACTTCTTTTATGCCTCAGTGAGAAAGGCTACATACACAGAGTTTAACATCATTGTGCAAGACTCAGATTTGGTGTTGGTTTGTGATTCACTCACTGTACTGTTTCGCACATCTCTCGTATATGTTTGAGTCAATCTCTGTGTGTGTGAGATTTTACAATGTAAGCACAACTCTCGAAAATAAAATCTCACACAACTGGGAAGAGATTCTTCAAAGATGAATATAGCTCAGCTGTCAACTGTTACAATAAGCTCCTCTGTTTTTGATAGTTGACAGCTTCGCTTCTAGTTTATCTTCCCGTTCAACAACACATTTTTTTCCCTCTCTCAATCAGTGAGTTTCTTCATCAGTTCAATCCGTTGGACACAAGTTTCTTCCCGTTGGAAAAGTATTCTGACAAATTGTACCTTGTGTCCTTTGTCTTTAAATGCGTTTGCAGGCTTTATTGACTTTAAGCTCCCTCATTAAATGCTCTTAGTATTCTTGTGAATTGATGTGACAATACACCAGTTTGAATTTCCTTATTCAAACTGATTTGCCCGCCAGCTTCGTCTGCTCCAAACCTTCAGATCTGATATGGCTCTGTTCAAGTTTGTTCCTCCAAATCTGACTTGGACTCTGTTCAAGTCTGTTTGTATATTGGCTCAGATCTGATTCCTTTGTTTTGCTCCAATGCTCCACGCAATTTAGCTCAGATCTGAACTATTCTTATTAGATTCTGCAGCTCTCAACTGATCTTCTCTTCACATCTGATCCAGCTCTTCTTGTCTTTTCCCGCTCGCTTCCGATCCGGTTTGCTACAGTGTCAGATCTGGTCAGCTTTGACTGCTTATGTGCATTATTCAGATCTGGTCAGTGCTACCCCCTCTGAAACGGTCCAACGAGCATCAATCACTCTATGCAGTGAGCTCCTCTGTTTTTGGCCAAATTCTTCGTTTAGGCCTCCGAAATCGCGTTTTCCTATTCTCAGATCTGGTTCCGCTACAGTATCAGATCTGGTTCAGCTACAGTATCAGATTTGGTTCGTCTCTAAGTCAGATCTGCACATCTCAGTTAAACTGTTAGTAAATAATCAGCAGGTTTTGTGTACTTAGAAATTCAGATTCTGATCTGTAAACACAGATCCAACAATCTCCTCGTTTTTGATTTACACAAAACCTGAATAAACATATGCACGAATGTTTATGGTTTGAATTATTTCTCCCCCTTTTTGTGGGAATCAAAAAGGGTTACGAAATATTGTCTTCCCTTCAAGATTTAAAAACAAGTCTCCCCCTCAACGCAGCAAGGGGTATATTTATTTTTGAAAAGAAACCGATTTTTGGGAAGACATTTTTCGAAAAGCAGCATGCTGTGAGATTTGAAAAACAGATCTTGTGCTACTTGAAATTCTCATATATTCAGACCAGAGGAGTGATTGAGGATTCAATTTATAGAATCTCTTCTATTTTTCTCTAAGATTTAGCCTTGCCAAACCTAGAGATCTTGGCGTACACACAGCTCTCGTGCAATCGTGTGAGCTCATCAGAAGATATATTGCTGCAATTTCCTTTCGAGAAACTGCTCTGCAATTCAATAGACATTACTCCCCCTATCTTCATAAAATGAGTTTTTAAAACTCATAAAATGATTTGTAGCACAGAGAGATTTCGCAAGATAAAAACAGATTTGAAAACACTATCAGAGCTGCAAATATTTTAAAACAGATTCTGCACCGAGAAGCAGATTGGGTATGATTAAAATCATGCAGAAAACAACCCAAACTGGTCTCTGAAATTCGAAAGCTCATCCAACAGATTTTATTAAATATGCAATGCAGAAAGCTGTAAATAACAAACAGATTTGTTTCTGGAAGTTCGGATCTTAATATCCTACGTCTCCCTTCTTCCAAATCTGGAAGGCATCCACTAGAAGATTTGATCCGCAGACCCGATCAGATTTGGGACTTATCCACTGCCCAAATCTGAACTCCTAGAATCTACACCAGCTCTCGGCTGTGTTCACTCAATCACTTCTTTTATGCCTCAGTGAGAAAGGCTACATACACAGAGTTTAACGTCTTTGTGCAAGACTCAGATTTGGTGTTGGTTTGTGATTCACTCACTGTACTGTTTCGCACATCTCTCGTATATGTGTGAATCAATCTCTGTGTGTGTGAGATTTTACAGTGTAAGCACAAATATCGAAAATAAAATCTCACACAACTGGGAAGAGCTTCTTCAAAGCTGAATATAGCTCAGCTGTCAACTGTTACAATAAGCTCCTCCGTTTTTGATAGTTGACAGCTTCGCTTCTGGTTTATCTTCCCGTTCAACAACTCATTTTTTTTCTCTCTCTCAATCAGAGAGTTTCTTCATCATTTCTTCTTGTATAAATAGCCTCTGTGCAAATCAATCCGTTGGACACAAGTTTCTTCCCGTTGGAAAAATATTCTGACAAATTGTACCTTGTGTCCTTTGTCTTTAAATGCGTTTGCAGGCTTTATTGACTTTAAGCTCCTTCATTAAATGCTCTTCGTATTATTGTGAATTGATGTGACAATACATCAGTTTGAATTTCCTTATTCAAACTGATTTGCTCGCCAGCTTAGTCTGCTCCAAACTTTCAGATCTGATATGGCTCTGTTCAAGTCTGTTCCTCCAGATCTGACTTGGACTCTGTTCAAGTCTGTTTGTATATTGGCTCAGATCTGATTCCTTTGTTTTTCTCAAATGCTCCACGCAATTTAGCTCAGATCTGAACTGTTCTTATTAGATTCTGCAGCTCTCAACTGATCTTCTCTTCACATCTGATCCAGCTCTTCTTGTCTTTTCCCGCTCGCTTCCGATCCGGTTTGCTACAGTGTCAGATCTGGTCAGCTTTGACTGCTTATGTGCATTATTCAGATCTGGTCAGTGCTACCCCCTCCGAAACGGTCCAACGAGGTATGCAGAGAGCTCCTCTGTTTTTGGCCAAATTCTTCGTTTAGGCCTCCGAAATCGCGTTTTCCTATTCTCAGATCTGGTTCCGCTACAGTATCAGATCTGGTTCAGCTACAGTATCAGATTTGGTTCGTCTCTAAGTCAGATCTGCACATCTCAGTTAAACTGTTAGTAAATAATCAGTAGGTTTTGTGTATTTAGAAATTCAGATTCTGATCTGTAAACACAGATCCAACAATCTCCTCTTTTTGATTTACACAAAACATGAATAAACATATGCACGAATGTTTATGGTTTGAATTATTTCTCCCCCTTTTTGTGGGAATCAAAAAGGGTTACGAAATATTGTCTTCCCTTCAAGATTTAAAAACAAGTCTCCCCCTCAACGCAGCAAGGGGTATATTTATTTTTGAAAAGAAACCGATTTTTGGGATGACATTTTTTGAAAAGCAGCATGCTGTGAGATTTGAAAAACAGATTCTGTGCTACTTGAAAATTCTCATATATTCAGACCAGAGGAGTGATTGAGGATTCAATTTATAGAATCTCTTCCATTTTTCTCTAAGATTTAGCCTTGCCAAACCTAGAGATCTTGGCGTACACACAGCTCTCGTGCAATCGTGTGAGCTCATCAGAAGATATATTGCTGCAATTTCCTTTCGAGAAACTGCTCTGCAATTCAATAGACATTACTCCCCCTATCTTCATAAAACTGAGTTTTTAAAACTCATAAAATGAGTTTGTAGCACAGAGAGATTTCGCAAGATAAAAACAGATTTTAAAACACTATCAGAGCTGCAAATATTTTAAAAACCATTAAAAAAACTTTCGAATTTAAAAACTGCAACTTTCAAGAACAACCCCTCATCAGAAGAGATATTGCTGCAATTTCCTTTCGAGAAACTGCTCTGCAATTCAATAGACATTACTCCCCCTATCTTCATAAAATGAGTTTTTAAAACTCATAAAATGAGTTTGTAGCACAGAGAGATTTCGCAAGATAAAAACAGATTTGAAAACACTATCAGAGCTGCAAATATTTTAAAACATTAAAAAATTTCGATTTAAAATGCACTTTCAAGAACAACCCTCTCTGATACCACTTGTTAGGATCGAATTTGTAACAAAAACCATGCCTATTTAAATTATTTGAAAAACGGCAAGGTTTCAGATCTGAGCGGCGCTCAAATCTGGTACCAGATCTCACGAGATCTGGTATGTAAAAAAAAACTGAGCTGCAATAGATCACTGTTCTTGAATGATTGTGCACCGAGAAATAGATCAGATATGATTAAAATCATGCGGAAAACAACCCGAACTGGTCTCTGAAAATCGCAAGCTCAATCAACAGATTTCACGAAATATGCTATGCAGAATGCTGTTAACGCGTAAAGCTGTAAGTAAACAAACACTGATTTGTTTCTGGAAGTTCGGATCTCAAATCCTACGTCTCCCCTTCTTCCAAATCTGGTAGGCATCCACTAGAAGATTTGATCCGCAGACCCAATCAGATTTGGGACTTATCCGCTTCCCAAATCTGAACTCCTAGAATCTACACCAGCTCTCGGCTGTGTTCACTCAATCACTTCTTTTATGCCTCAGTGAGAAAGGCTAAATGCACAGAGTTTAACGTCTTTGTGCAAGACTCAGATTTGGCGTTGGTTTGTGATTCACTCACTGTACTGTTTCGCACATCTCTCGTATATGTGTGAATCAATCTCTGTGTGTGTGAGATTTTATAGTGTAAGCACAACTCTCGAAAATAAAATCTCACACAACTGGGAAGAGCTTCTTCAAAGCTGAATATAGCTCAGCTGTCAACTGTTACAATAAGCTCCTCTGTTTTTGATAGTTGACAGCTTCGCTTCTGGTTTATCTTCCCGTTCAACAACTCATTTTTTTTCTCTCTCTCAATCAGAGAGTTTCTTCATCATTTCTTCTTGTATAAATAGCCTCTGTGCAAATCAATCCGTTGGACACAAGTTTCTTCCCGTTGGAAAAATATTCTGACAAATTGTACCTTGTGTCCTTTGTCTTTAAATGCGTTTGCAGGCTTTATTGACTTTAAGCTCCTTCATTAAATGCTCTTCGTATTCTTGTGAATTGATGTGACAATACATCAGTTTGAATTTCCTTATTCAAACTTATTTGCTCGCCAGCTTCGTCTGCTCCAAACTTTCAGATCTGATATGGCTCTGTTCAAGTCTGTTCCTCCAGATCTGACTTAGACTATGTTCAAGTCTGTTTGTATATTGGCTCAGATCTGATTCCTTTGTTTTGCTCCAATGCTCCACGCAATTTAGCTCAGATCTGAACTGTTCTTATTAGATTCTGCAGCTCTCAACTGATCTTCTCTTCACATATGATCCAGCTCTTCTTGTCTTTTCCCGCTCGCTTCCGATCCGGTTTGCTATAGTGTCAGATCTGGTCAGCTTTGACTGCTTATGTGCATTATTCAGATCTGGTCAGTGCTACCTCCTCCGAAACGGTCCAACGAGGTATGGAGAGAGCTCCTCTGTTTTTGGCCAAATTCTTCGTTTAGGCCTCCGAAATCGCTTTTTCCTATTCTCCGATCTGGTTCCGCTACAGTATCAGATCTGGTTCAGCTACAGTATCAGATTTGGTTCGTCTCTAAGTCAGATCTGCACATCTCAGTTAAACTGTTAGTAAATAATCAGCAGGTTTTGTGTATTTAGAAATTCAGATTCTGATCTGTAAACACAGATCCAACAATCTCCCCCTTTTTGATTTACACAAAACCTGAATAAACATATGCACGAATGTTTATGGTTTGGATTATTTCTCCCTCTTTTTGTTGGAATCAAAAAGGGTTACGAAATATTGTCTTCCCTTCAAGATTTAAAAACAAGTCTCCCCCTCAACGCAGCAAGGGGTATATTTATTTTTGAAAAGAAACCGATTTTTGGGAAGACATTTTTCGAAAAGCAGCATGCTGTGAGATTTGAAAAATAGATTCTGTGCTACTTGAAAATTCTCATATATTCAGACCAGAGGAGTGATTGAGGATTCAATTTATGAATCTCTTCCAGTTTTTCTCTAAGATTTAGCCTTGCCAAACCTAGAGATCTTTGCGTACACACATCTCTCGCGCAATCGTGTGAGCTCATCAGAAGATATATTGCTGCAATTTCCTTTCGAGAAACTGCTCTGCAATTCAATAGACATTACTCCCCCTATCTTCATAAAATGAGTTTTTAAAACTCATAAAATGATTTTGTAGCACAGAAAGCTTTCGCAAGATAAAAACAGATTTGAAAACACTATCAGAGCTGCAAATATTTTAAAACATTAAAAAATTTCGATTTCAAATGCACTTTCAAGAACAACCCTCTCTGATACCACTTGTTAGGATCGAATTTGCAACAAAAACCATGCCTGTTTAAATTATTTGAAAGACGACAAGGTTTCAGATGTGAGCGACGCTCAAATCTGGTACCAGATCTGGTCTGTAAAAAAAAACTGAGCTGCAATAGATCAATGTTCTTGAATGATTGTGCACTGAGAAACAGATCGGATATGATTAAAATCATGCGGAAAACAACCTGAACTGGTCTCTGAAAATCGCAAGCTCAATCAACAGATTTCACGAAATATGCTATGCAGAATGCTGTTAACGCGTAAAGCTGTAAGTACACAAACACTGATTTGTTTCTGGAAGTTCGGATCTCAAATCCTACGTCTCCCCTTCTTCCAAATCTTGTAGGCATCCACTAGAGATTTGATCCGCAGACCCAATCAGATTTGGGACTTATCCACTGCCCAAATCTGAACTCCTAGAATCTACACCAGCTCTCGGCTGTGTTCACTCAATCACTTCTTTTATGCCTCAGTGAGAAATGCTACATACACAGAGTTTAACGTCTTTGTGCAAGACTCAGATTTGGTGTTGGTTTGTGATTCACTCACTGTACTGTTTCGCACATCTCTCATATATGTGTGAATCAATCTCTGTGTGTGTGAGATTTTACAGTGTAAGCATAACTCTCGAAAATAAAATCTCACACAACGGGGAAGAGCTTCTTCAAAGCTGAATATAGCTCAGCTGTCAACTGTTACAATAAGCTCCTCTGTTTTTGATAGTTGACAGCTTCGCTTCTGGTTTATCTTCCCGTTCAACAACTCATTTTTCTCTCTCTCTCAACCAGAGAGTATCTTCATCAGTTCTTCTTGTATAAATAGCCTCTGTGCAAATCAATCCATTGGACACAAGTTTCTTCCCGTTGGAAAAATATTCTGACAAATTGTACCTTGTGTCATTTGTCTTTAAATGCGTTTGCAGGCTTTATTGACTTTAAGCTCCTTCATTAAATACAAAACCAGACTCGAACAACCTAAGACCAACTGTTCAAACAAACATCGACTCTCAGCTGGTGTTTTATTCTTCCTGCTGCTGATCCAGCTGCTAGGTAGTTCTCTATTACTACCCTTGGTTGCTCCCCACTAGTTCCTTCTTCCTGTTGTCATGCACACACACAAAACAAAACAACAGCCGGATAAACTCCGGTGAGAATCATCTCAGTATAATCAGCAGACGAAACCATCTCCGGCTTCGAAAATCAGGCCAACTCAGTCCTGGGCATTAGAATCAATTCAATTCTCTTCAATATGCAAACTCATGCAAATATAAAAGATCCACTACCTGTGATGGATCGACACACATATAACTCAAGTTCTAAATCAAGAACAGTTCTATATCAAGAACAGTAATCAAATATGTATGTGATTTCAGCGGAATACTCAAGAAATATCATTCTCGAGTAATCTAGTTCCTGACTATTCTGTCAGATTATACCTTCGTTCCTCTGTTTTCAAAATGCTTCAGTTAATGTTCTTACACTCTGTTCCTCACTTCCTGAGATATTTTCAGAATCAAAGTTCGATATCTGTAGTCAAGATGTTCAGCATTTCGAATTCACTCTTATTTATAGACTACGATCTCTGTGATTCTGCAGCATTTCCAACGTGTTCAATTCGAGTTCCACGTGTCATGCTGAGTATTCACACAGGATATACTCCCACCGCTTCGAAAGTGGATAACGATAAACAGATTCTTCAACTGCTGTTGATCTTCCTCAGTTGCTGTTCGACTCTCATTCTCTTGTTCTTCAGCAGAAGCAACAACCAGCAGTAACAACCAGTCGCAACATAAATCCAGTCTCAACACTTCAAAACTCAAACGATGTCGTTCTAATTAATTCCAACGACGTCGTAACGGTCATCAGCTGGTATCTCTTCTATTAACAAGTAACCAGCAGCTGGTCGCTTTCCTATTCCAACGGCTGATTTCACAACATTATTCGAAACGGCATCGTATCAACCTTTCCTGTTTCCTAATCAAAACGGTGTCGCATTGTTCCCTCGACTGGATAACCAGTAGATACAACAATCCATCGATTGATTTCCAATTCCTCGCCTGGTTTCTAAACGACATCGTATCGAGGCTCATAATCATAAGTCAAAACGACGTCGCATTATTTACTCAGCTGGAACCAATCTCCACATACTCTCCTCGACTGGTTCGCGTTTATTACAAAACGACGACGTAGCACCTACGTCATCATCAACCAGCCGATACATCACGAACCAGCAGGTATACATCAATAACCAGCAGGTACATAAACCAGCAGATGCGTAAGGAACTCTTGCTGCTGATTCCTCGGGTAATACTCAACACGTGGCGCTTTCTCATTGACTCTTGTATTCGCGCGTCTGCTTCCAGATGTAACCAAGAATAACACTTCACGCTTCAACTGAATTTCAAAATTCAACCAGTCGCGAGCTACAGTAACCTGCTGCTAAATTTATCAAATTGCTTCGCCTGGTTACTTCGTCTGGTTCTCACACTTAGCGTGATTTAACGATACACAGTTTCTTAATCACCCAACACTTCCAGAAGAAATCCGAGCTCATAATCCAGCTTTATCAATTCTTCAATATCGGAATTATTAGACTAATCCTCTTCTTAATGATTCCGGGCATTACATTTCTCCCCCTCTAAGATTCGAGTTCGTCCTCGAACTCATCAGCGGTTGCTATATAAACATGGAACATAAGGAGAAATGGATGCTGAACAAGAGCTAACCTTATTGGAAGAGATACGGGAATCGTTGTTTCATGTCATCTTCTACCTCCCACGTTTCTTCTTCAACGCCATGTCGATTCCATTGAATCTTCACTAATGGAATCACCTTCGTTCGAAGTTGTTTTTCTTTACGATCAAGAATCTGAATTGGTTGTTCAAAATAACTCAGAGTTTCATCTAACTCAGCTTCTTTAGCAGGAATAATATGAGAAGTATCAGGCATATACGTTCTCAGCATAGATACATGAAAAACATCATGTATACCCGAAAGAGATGGAGGTAAGGCCAGTCGATATGCTAGATCACCTATCTTCTCTAAAATTTCATAAGGACCAATGAATCTAGGAGACAATTTTCCACGCTTTCCAAATCTGATTGTGCCTCTAAACGGAGAAATTTTCAAAAATACTCTGTCCCCTGTTTCAAAACTCAAAGGTCTTCGTCTGGTATTCGCATACTTGGCTTGCCTATGCTGTGCTGTTCGCATTCTCTGCTGAATCAATTTCACTTTTTCAGTCATCTCTCTAATCAAGTCTGGTCCCAACTCAGGTACTTCTGAAATATCATCCCAGTACAATGGTGAACGACACTTCCTTCGCCATGACATACCAAAATCTAATACCACTGCTCTAAGCATATCCTCAAGTGTCTGAATTGTTCTTTCAGATTGCCCATCAGTTTGAGGATGATAAGCAGTGCTTAGATGTAGTTTTGTACCCAGCGCTTGCTGTAAATTACTCCAAAAATGAGAAGTAAATCTGGGATCTCTATCAGAGACAATCGATTTTGGTACTCCATGCAATCTTACCACTTCTCGAACATAAAGGTCTGTCATTTGATCATGTCGATAGGTCATTCGATAAGGAATAAAACAAGCAGATTTTGTCAACCTATCGATAATCACCCAAATTGCATCACAACCTCGGGATGATTTTGGCAATTTCGTTACAAAGTCCATGGAAATATGATCCCATTTCCATTCAGGAACTGATAGACTCTGTAATAAACCAGCGGGTTTCTTTCTTTCCGCTTTCACCTGCTGGCAGTTCAAACACTTTGAAACAAATTCAGTCACATCAGCCTTCATTTGTTTCCACCAGTATTGTTTCTTCAAATCATTATACATCTTCCTGCCACCAGGGTGAATGCTGAATTTACTTTGATGGGCTTCATTCAAAATTTGGTTTTTCAATTCCACGACATCTGGAAAAACAAGTCTGCTGTTCACATACAACACATCTTCGTTGTTTATGCGATATTCCGATTGATGTCCTGACTTCACTAGTTCAATTGATTTCTGGATATTCAAATCTCTCTTTTGTGCTTCTTTAATTCGAATCAGCAGTTTCAGGTTCAGCACTGATAGCACAAATTCTCATTGTTTTTTCTTCTGTTTCAAAATTCATCCCATACCAACGACGTCGTTCCACCTTATCAAGACGCCGTCGTTTAGCACTCCTCCAACTAATCAACAGCTGATCTCTTCATGAAAACTCCAACTGATAAAATAGCACTTGTTGAATGCGACAACTGATCGATCAATCCATTTTGCTTTTTGTTATCACCAAAACTTAATAAATATTGTTCTAACAAAGTCAGTCGGTCACCACTCCGATGATAGCGTTGGACTTTTTAGGCACAACAAGTCAGTCGGCCATTCACAACGTGTCTCTCAATCAGGTCATAAATCAATCTGTCAGGCTCAATATGTATGCATGAATGCCAATTCAATAATCAATGCACAATGCATACAATTCATTACGTGAAACAGCATATATAATTCAAACAATTCAACAGACTGCCACGTAAATTCACATAATCAGATCAGCAAGTTCATAACATCGATCACAGCCCACGCTCAAAGCTGTTAAATCTGCTCAATTCGTACCTTCAACGACTGAATTCTACCTCAACAGACTCTGCAAAAGCACGGCAATACCAACAGTGCAAACCAGCTTTCACCTGATATCCTCAACCACGGCAGAAGCTGTCCAGAACCTCAAATCTGTTAAGGAAACTCAACCATCAACTCATATCTAGTTCAAATATAAACTTCGAAGCATCCTAGCCTACGGTCAGAACCTTTCTCTAGTTCTACAAGTCTACCGAAGCTAGAAACAACAAGAGATGCTCACCCAGAAACTCAAACCAGCAGAAGAACCAACGAATTTCTCTGTACTAGGACACGGCAACTTCGCACTTCTTCTCCAAAGTTGATCTTCAAATGGGTAGCAATCTAAAGAGAAACTCACAACGAATCCAGCGCCACCAAAATCACTCAAATCATCGGCGGAGAACGGCGGTAATTGACGGAATAAAAGTCACGGTGAATAGTAGCTATTCGAGGGTTTGGGAAAGGAGATAAGAAATATCGGGTTCTAAATATTTCTAAGTGTCGATCAACACTTCTATATATATATCTCTAAATCCACCAGCTGCTGTTCCTCTAATTCAGTCGTTAAGAAATGCTACAGTAGAAATCTTATAACAGTAACCAGCTTTTGCTCTCAACAAAACCAGTCGCAACAACCAGTCGTATTCTCAAAAGAACATCAAAACGACACCGTTCCAACTAACTCAAACGAGGTCGCAAAGCTTCACCAGCTGACAACAGATATCTCTTGTGAAGCAACCAAAAGCTGGTAACAGATCTCTTCAAAAACCCATCAGCGACTGATCTCGTGAAATTACACAAAACGACGATGCGTCAACTAATCTAAACGACGCCGTAATGGTTACGTAAGCATTGCTGCCAACAGCTGGTCACCCGGCCGCAACGCATTCCTCACAACAATACTCTCGTGACTGGTTCCTCAAGCCATCGACTGGTCGCTCCTTCTAACGCAACTACCGCCAACAGATAACAACGCGTCACGCTTACGTCATCTCTACAGATTCAAAAATTCACCAGCTGAGAGCTACAGTACTGTTGACCCGCATTGACTTCCTAAATTCGCTACGACTGGTTTTCTAAACAATAGCGCAAAGTCTGAAATTCAATGGGGAATCAGATTTCACTCGGAAAACCTTCAAAATTCATGCGATTAATTCCAAATCACCACGATTAATCACAAACCAAATTCTGATTCCTCACAGTGGTGGTTGGAGAAGCTAATCGCTGATCGATGTCCATCTGATTATCTTCATCCTCAACAACTGAACTGAATGCTAACTGTACATTTTGACTGGCTACTGAAACTGAAGATCTCTGTACATCTCGCAACGCTGTCCTCTCAAAAACAATAGACGAAACAAAACTGCGAATGTCTGTGATACTTAACCCATTGAATAAGCTGTTCTTAACCAAAACTGTGCAAAACTGAGACAATATGAGAGAAAGAATAGTCGGCTATCGAGAGACAAAACAAGAAACTGGCTCAACAATCTCAAGAGATCGACAGAAGTTAATTGAACCTATTGGAAGCAATTTCCCAGAAACAGAGAATTCACAAACCACCAAACACACATCCGCCCATCTCTTTTTCAACAACTTGAAAAATGTACTAACTGCTGGAAGAGTGTCTTCATAAGACAGTTTCCGCGGAACTTCATTATGTACAATCGGCTTAGGGATCTTCACCCAGTGATCACCGCATGGTTCAACAACCCAAACTCCATCAACGAGAATCATAGTTCTAATCCAGCACTTAGATGGAGTGTTGGTGTTGGTTCTGGCTATTACTGCACCACGATCACGTGGGCGCCCTTCAAAAATCTTCGAGCAGCACGTCTTCTTCCACATAAGACCGTGTGCTTTCATCTGTTCCTTCAATTCTTCCAATACAAATGAATGAATATTTGATAACCTATCCAAAACTTGTAGATCAACGGCAGACGAACCATCTCCGGGGGCAAAATTCATTTTCCTGGCCTTCAAGAATTTTCTGATCAACAGTTCTCTGTACTTGGTTAAAATGTACATCCTCCTGTTGAGGGCTACTCTTGTCGACTCTGTTTCTCCCCAAGATAAAACAAGTTCTTCCTTAGCAGAAATGTCTTCCACTTTCAAACTGGCTAGTTTCTTAAATCTAAACGAATTAAAGAATCTGTCAACATCATCTATAATCTTTTCTCGCAACTGTACAAGGCACTCAATATCTACAAGAATCAACAAAATTTGTTCCTCCACCAGATTGCCCTTGACTGGGTCTTTCTCATGAAGAGGCTTCTTCCCCTTTTCCTCCGGTTTGATCTTAGGAAGACTGGCCAGGTACCAGGTTTGTTCATCAACTCCAGGAATTTTGATGTCCTTCCCCAAAGTAATCTTAGTTATTTCCACACCAGCAGAAGGCAAAGGAACGTCTACTGGAATTGTCATTAAGATATCTTCTATAGACTTCGTCTCATCTGCTGATAGTTCATCAGCCTCTGTCTCTGTTTCTGTTAGAGTATGTGCCCAACTAGCAAACTTGTGGCGTGTAGGTTTTATAGACTCTTGTATATGACAATCTTTATTTATGAAATACGCATTTATTTATGGCACTCTTTATTTTCATTGTGTTATATAATGTTAACAATTATGTTGGATAAAGACCTAGAATGCGCCATAGTGTATGTTAGATGTGATAGTGGATATGATGGCTATCATGAAACACATCTAATAGTCACTGTGCATTCTGAATACGTTCCTAGTCGATTGGGCCGTCAAAAATGAGGATAAGGCCGCCCGAGCTTGAGACTAGCATCTGCGATGCGAAGTACCAAGTTTCATTGGTAGGGAACATTGTGATGTTCTGAGCATGCAGATGGATAGTGACCTGGTGATCTATCGAACTACCCTCGTTCGGACTTTCCAAGTGGTTACCATTTGTCGAGTGGATAAGTCCGAGGTCTTGGTTGTACTGATTAGTCCTCACTACTCGAAACGTCATTGAGGCTCTACATGATAGGCGTCTCACTTTGACCTGTTTGGTCACTATTCGATCTCCAAGATGTATGCATAGCTATCGGATCTCTAGCGACTCTCGATTTACCAATGGTCGTTGATCTGATCGGGATATATATGTTGAAAGGACCGTGCTGTACGCTAACCACGACCAACTGGTTCTTGCAGGCACTATCAGTGATACCTAGGGGATCATGGGGCGATGTTGCTAGGCGCTTTACCATGATCCGATGGGCAAGTCCGAAATTGTGATTTCTGAGCCGCAATGGTTGTGGGCCCACGGCTAGATGTATCCCTGAACCATTTAGGGTCACACAAGTACTGGATTCATGATTCTTGCACGGAAACTGAGCTCAATGTGTTGAGCATAGGAAGAGGATTTTAGGGAGTGCGACTTCCTAAAGGTCTACAGGGGTGAAATTGCGATTTCCCACTGTTGAGGGGAAAAACTGTCATTTTGGACTAGGTAATCTAAAATCATTGCTTTTCACATCATAATATTCAGTTTTGGAAACTGAGTCGATCGGCCCGATCTGATCGTCGATCGGAGTTATGATGAAACCACAGTGAATTAAACGAACCGAATGTTCATATGGACCTGGGCTTGACCCAAGTCCATTGGGCCGGTTCAAGCCCATTAATTACTTATAATTGTATGAGTTTCTCTAGGTCTAATCACTTCACTTGAATAATTAACCCTAGCCTCCA
This sequence comes from Dorcoceras hygrometricum, assembly GCA_001598015.1. Taxonomy (NCBI): domain Eukaryota; kingdom Viridiplantae; phylum Streptophyta; class Magnoliopsida; order Lamiales; family Gesneriaceae; genus Dorcoceras; species Dorcoceras hygrometricum. The sequence continues at coordinate 30,639 of KQ994519.1, forward strand.
AAAACTCCAAATCGGCCGCCCCTCCTCTCTAGCCTCACGCCGCCGCCGCCGGTCTTCACGCGCCGCCGCCGGCCGCCGCCCCGTGATCGGACTTGCCGATCGTCGTGCTGAGGAGATTCCGTCCGTGATAAAATCCGTCAAGTCTTCTAGTGCAGATTGAAGGAGGAAGATTGAATCCGGTCGTGAACCTGATTGGAGGATCTACCGCCGCCTACCGAGAAGAGCCAGATTTTCTTTGTGATTTTTGGTTGGAGCCAGGCGCCTAGACGCCAGCAAGGTAACAAATCTACGAACACCTTATGTATGTTTGTAGATTTATATTGATGTATTGAACGCTTTCTGGGGCTATTTTTGATTTTCGCTGCGCCCCCGGGAAGAGGGATCCGGATCCGCCACCGTATGCCAACAGTGGTATCAGAGCACAAGCTCGGATCCTTCAATACATAATTGTGCCATAATTGCATGAATCTCGAATTTTTGAAATCAAACAAAAATTTTCGGCCGAGAGATGGCCGCTGCCCCGCGCACTGGTTGCGAATTGGATGGGGCAGCATGCGCGCCGCTGTGCGCCGCTCTTGGCGCGCGGTGATCTCCACTGCCGTGCATGGATGCGCGATCGAAGGCAGGCCGATGGCCTCATGGTGGCCACGCAAAACGTTGCGCAATGGTCGAGTTGCGGGGCACGGCCGTGAGCTTGGATTGGCGCGGCGATGCTGCCGCACGATTTGGTGGCGGCGGCCGCCGCCGTGCGATCGCCGTCCGGCGTGTCTCCTGGCATCGTTGCGATGGCTAATTTTCTTCTAGGTTTTGTTCGGGCCTGTCCCGGGCAGCCCATGAAGTTTTCGGGCCGATATTCGATATTGGACCGATTTTGGTCGATTTTGAAATTTTGAGATTTTTGGGCCTAAAATTGTTTTAAGCCCAATTTAATGCAATTAAAATTGACAATATGATTTTAATTGTGAAATATGATATTAGAATTAAAATATGATTTTGTTGATTAAAATATGATTTTATCGACAAAATGCGATTTTATTATAAAATGCGATTTTATGATTAAAATATGATTTTGTGGTAAATAATTTGATTATTTAATTATGCATATTAATTAGATTGATTGCATGTTTGGGATGATCTTGTTTTATGTCTTAGCGTTATTTCATATATAGTTAGTAATGTATGTCTGTTTTCTTTTCAGTATAACTGCATTTATAATGTCTTCGATCAAAAACCCACTCGCTTCTATACTGGATATCAACACGTTCACCGGTATGAACTACCAAGACTGGATTCGAAACCACATCATTGTGTTGGCTTCGGAGAAACTTCTTTATACGATAGAGAGAGCCCTCCGAAGGAAGCCCCTGCCGATATCAGCCCTGAGGAGCTGGTGACGCTTCAACAATGGTGGGACGACGAGCTTAAGACTCGATGCTATGTGATGGCGTCGATGTCCAACGAAATGCAACGGCGCTTTGAGAAGACAAAGTATGCTGCTGACATACTCTTTCATCTCAAA
>KQ994519.1:80859-103330 GCA_001598015.1 Dorcoceras hygrometricum
TTCCACCTATCTGCCTAGTGACGTCCTCAACCTGGGCGTCATCATCACTACCTGCTCTAGACTCCTCCTCAGAACGTCTAGTCCTCCTACCTCCTCCACGTCTCGGCGGCATCTAAACAAGCGTAGAGGTAAGATCTCACAGCAGATATGATAGTAAGACAGATAATAGATCACATAAGTCACAGAGGCAATCAAAAATCAAATCAAAACTCAGTGCCTAGACTCGAGTGTGATGAAAAGAAATCGAGCTTATCCCAGTTTAAGCTCTGATACCAAAAATGTCAGGCCCCGTGCTAATTTCTAACAATTAACACATAATAAGCGCATAAACACGGAAGCTTAAAAATTTTTCGAAATACAATGGGCCTGAACTTCAAATCATACATTCAAAATATTCAATACTCAAATACGAGTTGACTCAAACTCAAATGCAACAAGTAACAACAAAATATCAAATAAACTACATTTCCCCAATACATGATAACACGGGGCATCCCCCGGTTCAATACATATCATATATAGACTGGGACTCAGGGACGCGGGGATCGACCAACTGAACTTCCACTCTGCCCAGCTTTGTTACCTGAAGCTCCTGAAAATGGGCAACGCAGACCCAAACAAGACGAAAGCAGGAAAACAAGTACGAGGTCAAGCCTCAGTACGAAGAGCTATCAAAGCAGATAAACATGCAACATGCTATAAATCAATGCTATGAATGCATGAGGCTGTCAAAGAAAATCAGTCAGCTAGGCCGGTGTAACAACCGGCAAATCATAACATGTCGCCTCTATACCACGGTCTATCAATCGGGAAATCATCGGTCCGTGATCATCGGGGCCCGTCAGCCCATCACAGCTCGGCGGTAGACACTCGTATCCGGTAGTCACCGTTCCGACGATAGCGTTGGACTTTTCGGGCACGACTCAACAGTCGGCCAGTCACAACGTGGCACCCAATCAGGTTATCAAATCAAATCTGTAAATAAGGCTCAAGATGTATGCATGAATGCCATTCAATATCCATGCTAGATGCATACAATTTATAATACGTGAAGCAAAACATAACTCAATCAATTCCATCATCTAAATTCACGTAAGCCACATAACAGCAGTTCAAAACATCGAAAAATAGACATGTTCACGCTCAAGCTGCTAAGGGCTGCTCAAATCATACCTTTATTCTTCAATTTACCTAACAGAACTAAAAAAAGCACGGCCAGCAACAATTCAAGCCTACTGCCCTTGTAGTTTCCACGGCAATTTCCACTCAAAATTCCCAGAAGCTGAAATCTGCCAAAGATACCTAAACTCTTAGCTCAAATCTAAACATTCTCTCTCAATTACCTACGGTCAGAGCTAGCCTCAAGCTCTAAGCATCCACGCAGGTACTAACCACAAGAAAAACAAAGCTCAATCAACAACAAATCTCACCCAAAAGATGGAAACACACGGCGCAACTTACTGCTCAACTCAGCAGCTTCGTGTTCTCGTCCTAGCTCAAAACAGCCTCCAAGATTGGTAGGAAAAGAAAGGTCTTTTCAAGAGGTTTCCAACGCTACCAAGAACTCGAAAAACGGAAGTCGGAATCAACGGGAAATGGCGATAGAAAGTGACGGTGAACAGTAGCTATTTCGAGGGTTTCGAGTTTGAGGATAAGAAATATCGGGTCTGAAATGCTCTAAGTGTAACTCAACACTTAGATTTATATCCTCTACTCAATAAGCTACAAAGCAAGTCAAACACCGACAAAAACAGAGTCCTACAACTCAAAATATCACAAAACAGATCCCTCGCACAAAAACAATGGCCGCCAGATTCCTGCGCTTCAAAAATTCTTGCGTATAAGTCAAAACGACTGCGTATAAGCACTACCAGATCCCAGCGCTCAACGCAACGCTCCAAGCCAAAACGACAGCGTTTAACTAGAACAGATCCCAGCGTCAAAACGCGCGCAAAACGCAAGAAAGATCTCAGCGCTAAAACACGAAACGACGTCGCAGGCTAAACAGATCTTAGCGCTTAACGGAAACAGATCTCACGCTAAAAGAAACAGATCTCAGCGCCTAAACTCAAACAGATCTCAGCGCTCCATACGTTGCTCTCGCGCACAAGTCCAAAACGACGGCGTATGAGCAAAAACAGATTCCACGCCTGTGCAACATCAGATGTCAACGCTTCTCGTTGACCAACTCGTGAAATCTGCTTACGTCAGCAGATCTCTCACGCTGAACAGACCTCACGATCCAGCTTTCTCTAATTCGAAGTCCAATCCGCTCGATAATCTCAAAGGGACCAACGAATCTGGGAGCCAATCTGCCTTTAAATCTGAATCTCATCACGCTCTTGAAAGGAGAAATCTTGAGAAACACACGATCTCCAACCTCAAACTCTAACGGTCGACGTCTTCTATTAGCATAGCTAGAGAAATGGTCTTGGGCAGCTTTCATTCTACTCCGAATCAAGTCAATTTGATCCTTCATGTGCTGAACAAACTCTGGTGTAGAAAGCTGTCTCTCGCCAACTTCTTCCCAACAAATCGGGGATCTGCACTTTCGACCATACAATGCCTCAAACGGAGCCATTCCAATAGTGACTTGGTAGCTGTTGTTATACGAAAACTCCACCAAGGAAAGCGAATCCTGCCAGCCACCGCTGAAATCCATCACCACTGCTTGCAACATATCCTCTAAAGTCTTGATAGTCCGCTCAGATTGTCCGTCTGTCTGTGGGTGATAGGCTGTGCTCATCGCAATCTCGAACCCATTGCTGCTTGCAGACTCTTCCAAAAGTGAGAAGTGAACCTCGGATCTCTGTCAGACACTATCGAAACCGAAACTCCATGCAATCTAACCACATGGTCGATGTACAACTTCGCCATCTTTTTCATCGAACACCTCACATCATAGGGAATGAAATGGGCTGACTTCGAGAGTCTATCTATCACAACCCAAATCGCATCATATCCCCTACTCGATCGAGGTAGATGAGTAACGAAATCCATGGCGATGTGCTCCCAATTCCATTGGGCCACCTCCAAACTCTGCAGCAAACCACCAGGTCTCATTCTCTCAGCCTTGACCTGCTGGCAATTCAGACATCTAGCAACAAAAGCAGAAATGTCGCTCTTCATACCTGCCCACCAGTAGTGAGACTTCAAGGCATGGTACATCTTTTGCTCGCCTGGATGCACACTGTACCGACTACAATGTGCTTCATTCATGAGGGTCTCCTTCAAATCAATCAGGTTCGGAACTACTAACCTCCCTCTGAACCTCAAACATCCATCAGAAGCAACAGAGAAATCATCAGACTGACCTGACTGCGCCTTAATCCTCAACTCATGGATATAGGGGTCGGTCCTCTGCGCCTCCCTGATGTTCATCACAATCTGCGGTTCCACCTGAAGAGAAGAAACAAAGAAATACTGATCACCCACTCAACTCCTCATGAACCTTCGAAATACTCAAGGATGCTAACATATCAGGCTGGGTCTTTCGACTTAGAGCGTCTGCTACCAAGTTCACTCGCCCAGGCTGATACTGAATCTCACAGTTAAAGTCCTTAAGCAATTCCATACAGCTTCGTTGCCTCATGTTCAAATCTGACTGCGTGAAGATATATTTCAGGCTCTTGTGGTCGGTGTATACCACAAATTCTTCACCATAGAGATAATGCCGCCAAATCTTCAAGGCAAACACTATTGCAGCCAACTCCAAATCATGAACCGGGTACCTCGTCTCGTGAGGCTTCAGCTGTCGAGACGCATATGCAATCACGTACCCGTTCTGCATCAGAACACACCCTAAACCATCCAGAGAAGCATCGGAGCACACCACGAAACCTCCAGATCCAGACGGTAGGGCCAAGACAGGAGCAGTAGTCAACTTCTCCTTCAGCGTCTGAAAACTGTACTCGCACTCATCAGTCCATACAAATCTCTTATCTTTCTGAGTCAACTGCGTCATAGGCCTGGCTATCGAAGAAAACTTCTCAATGAAACGCCTATAGTAGCCGGCCAACCCCAAGAAACTACGGATCTCTGAAACGTTTCGAGGTCTCTCCCAGTTAAGCACTGCTTCGACCTTGCTCGGATCTACAGAAATCTCTTGTGCCGAAATCACATGACCCAAGAAGATAATCCTATCAAGCCAAAATTCGCACTTGCTGAACTTGGCATAGAGCTCTCAATCTCTGTAATACTAGCCTCAGGTGCTCCTTGTGCTCTCTCTTGCTCCTCGAGTACACCAATATGTCATCTATGAAGACGATTACGAACCGATTGATATACTCACTGAAGACGCGATTCATCAAATCCATAAAGACAGCGGGGGCATTCGTCAACCCAAACGGCATGACAAGAAACTCAAAATGCCCATATCGAGTCCGGAAGGCTGTCTTTGCCACATCAGCATATCTAATTCACAACTGGTGATAACCAGAGCGCAAGTCAATCTTCGAGTAAACCACCGATCCCTGCAACTGATCGAACAAGTCATCAATCCTCGACAGAGGATACTTGTTCTTCACCATGGCCTTATTCAACTGTCTGAAGTCCACACACATCCTCATAGTGCCATCTTTATTTTTCACAAATAAAATCGGAGCTCCCCAAGGTGACATGCTCGGCCTGATGAAGCCTTTCTCTAAGAGATCACTCAACTGTTCCTTCAGCTCTTTCAACTCTGCGGGCGCCAACCGGTAAGGAGCTCTAGAAATCGGGGCGGTACCAGGCACCAACTAAATACTGAAGTCGATCTCACGTCGAGGAGGGAATCCAGGAATCTCATCTGGAAACACGTCGGGAAACTCTCGAACGACGGGGATGTCGTGCAACTCTAATCGCTGCTCCTGGGAACTATCAAGTGCGTAGATCATGAATCCTGCATTACCTAGCGATAGCAGGCTAAACATCTCCATTGCGGACACTAGGAGAATCTTCGACCTCGAATCCGTGCCGTAGAAATCCCACCTCTCACCCGTCAGGGCGAAATCTCACCACACCATGGAAGCAATCGACTGTAGCCTTATAGCTAGATAATACGTCCATTCCCAAAATACAGTCGAAATCTCTAATACCCAACACAATCAAATTGGTCACCAAAACATGCTCATCAAACCTAATCAGGCAATCTACCACTACCTCTCGGGACCACAGATCAACACCAGCAGGAGTAGACACAGAAACAACATCACACAGTGGGGAAGAACTCAACCCACGCTCAAACACAAACATCTCAGATATGAAAGAGTGTGATGCACCAGTGTCAAACAAGACTCTCGCAGGATAATCATAAATAGAGCATGTACCTCTAATCACCATGCCCAGCGTCTCCTCAGCCTGGTCCAACGACAAGGCATTCGCCTGCGCCTGCTGGGGAATTTGAAACGGGGGTCGGAAGGGTCCTCCAAAACGTGACGGCTCACGAGGTTAAAATCCTGATCGCTGGGACTGCGCAAAAGGCTGCTGTCGCTGAGAAGAACCACTAGCGGAACCCTGCTGCGACTGACTAGTAGACCGCCCTCCAATCGAAGGACACACTCTTGCGAAATGTCCCGGCTGACCACATAGATGGCAAAGTCCTCGTACTCCTCGACACTGCGAAGTCTCATGTCTCCCTCCGCACTGACTACAGAATCCGCCTCCAGAACCGCTACCAGAACCACTGCCAGAACCAGAGCTCACGGAACCAGAAGAACTCGAATGGCCCTTCTTCTTGAATTGCTTCCCTCGAGGTCCGAACTGCTGGCGACTCGACTGTTGTGACCCCTGAGCAGACTGATAAGACTACGACACCGCCTTAGCTGGCTGAGAAGCACGTCCAGACGTCTGATGTATCGGAGCCTCAGGATCCATCAAACTCTCCTCGATATCAACCGCATTGTTTACAGCTTCCATAAAGGTCGCCGGGGACCCAGACAGCACCATCCGGTAAAGGTCAGGTCTCAAGACCTTAAAGAACTTGTTCCTCTTCGTTCGCTCTTGGTTCGCCACAGCTGGCATGTACACTAGAAGCGCAGAAAACCGCCTCGCATAATCGGCCACACGCATGTCACCCTGCTTCAGGTTATCAAACTCACGCTCTCGGCTGGCGAAATAGGACTCTGGAGTGTATTCGCGTCGAAAAGCCTCACAGAAAGCATCCCAAGAGAGCACCGTCCCACTATCTCGAAGCATCCTAGAAGTACTCCTCCACCAGTGCTGTGCATCATCTCACAGCTGCAGCACTGCCAACTTCAGTCTCTTTTCCGGAGCGTACTTCAAGGTATCAAATAACTCCTCCATCTGAACAAGCCACGCCTCAGCCCTAGCATCACCCTCAGTACCGGCCAACGTCGGTGGGTTCGTCCGCTGAAATCGAGCTAGGACCAACTCCATCCCACCTATCTGCCTAGTGACGTCCTCAACCTGAGCGTCGTCATCACTACCTGCTCTAGATTCCTCCACGGAACGTCTAGTCCTCATACCTCCTCCTCGTCTCGGCGGCATCTAAACAAGCCTAGAGGTAAGATCTCACAGCAGATAGAATAACAAGACAGATAATAGATCACATAAGTCACAGAGGCAATCAAAATCAAATCAAAACTCTGTGCCTAGACTCGAGTGTGATGAAAAGAAATCGAGCTTATCCCAGTTTAAGCTCTGATACCAAAAATGGCAGGCCCCGTGCTAATTTCTAACAATTAACACATAATAAGCGCATAAACATGGAAGCTTAAAAATTTTTCGAAATACAATGGGCCTGAACTTCAAATCATACATTCAAAATATTTAATACTCAAATACGAGTTGACTCAAACTCAAATGCAACAAGTAACAACAAAATATCAAATCAACTACATTTCCCCACGCATAAACATGGAAGCTTAAAAATTTTTCGAAATACAATGGGCCTGAACTTCAAATCATACATTCAAAATATTTAATACTCAAATACGAGTTGACTCAAACTCAAATGCAACAAGTAACAACAAAATATCAAATCAACTACATTTCCCCAATACATGATAACACGGGGCATCCCCCGGTTCAATACATATCATATATAGACTGGGACTCAGGGACGCGGGGATCGACCAGCTGAACTTCCACTCTGCCCAGCTTTGTTACCTGAAGCTCCTGCAAATGGGCAACACAGACCCAAACAAGACGAAAGCAGGAAAACAAGTACGAGGTCAAGCCTCAGTACGAAGAGCTATCAAAGCAGATAAACATGCAACATGCTATAAATCAATGCTATGAATGCATGAGGCTGTCAAAGGAAATCAGTCAGCTAGGCCGGTGTAACAACCGGCAAATCATAACATGTCGCATCTATACCACGGTCTATCAATCGGGAAATCATCGGTCCGTGATCATCGGGGCCCGTTAGCCCATCACAGCTCGGCGGTAGACACTCGTATCCGGTAGTCACCGCTCCGACGATAGCGTTGGACTTTTCGGGCACGACTCAACAGTCGGCCAGTCACAACGTGGCACCCAATCAGGTTATCAAATCAAATCTGTAAATCAGGCTCAAGATGTATGCATGAATGCCATTCAATATCCATGCTAGATGCATACAATTTATAATACGTGAAGCAAAACATAACTCAATCAATTCCATCATCTAAATTCACGTAAGCCACATAACAGCAGTTCAAAACATCGAAAAATAGACATGTTCACGCTCAAGCTGCTAAGGGCTGCTCAAATCGTACCTTTATTCTTCAATTTACCTAACAGAACTCAAAAAAGCACGGCCAGCAACAATTCAAGCCTACTGCCCTTGTAGCTTCCACGGCAATTTCCACTCAAAATTCCCAGAAGCTGAAATCTGCCAAAGATACCTAAACTCTTAGCTCAAATCTAAACATTATCTCTCAATTACCTACGGTCAGAGCTAGCCTCAATCTCTAAGCATCCACGCAGGTACTAACCACAAGAAAAACAAAGCTCAATCAACAAGAAATCTCACCCAAAATATGGACGGCGCAACTTACTGCTCAACTCAGCAGCTTCGCGTTCTCGTCCTAGCTCAAAACAGCCTCCAAGATTGGAAGGAAAAGAAAGGTCTTTTCAAGAGGTTTCCAACGCTACCAAGAACTCGAAAAATGGAAGTCGGAATCAACGGGAAATGGCGATAGAAAGTGACGGTGAACAGTAGCTATTTCGAGGGTTTCGAGTTTGAGGATAAGAAATATCGGGTCTGAAATGCTCTAAGTGTAACTCAACACTTAGATTTATATCCTCTACTCAATAAGCTACAAAGCAAGTCAAACACCAACAAAAACAAGGTCCTACAACTCAAAATATCGCAAAACATATCCCTCGCACAAAAACAATGGCCGCCAGATTCCTGCGCTTCAAAAATTCTTGCGTATAAGTCAAAACGACTGCGTATAAGCACTACCAGATCCCAGCGCTCAACGCAACGCTCCAAGCCAAAACGACAGCATTTAACTAGAACAGATCCCAACGTCAAAACGCGCGCAAAACGCAAGACAGATCTCAGCGCTAAAACACGAAACGATGTCGCAGGCTAAACAGATCTTAGCGCTTAACGGAAACAGATCTCACGCTAAAAGCAACAGATCTCAGCGCCTAAACTCAAACAGATCTCAGCGCTCCATACGTTGCTCTCGCGCGCAAGTCCAAAACGACGGCGTATGAGCAAAAACAGATTGCACGCCTACGCAACATCAGATGTCAACGCTTCTCGTTGACCAACTCGTGAAATCTGCTTACGTCAGCAGATCTCTCACGCTGAACAGACCTCACGATCCAGCTTTCTCTAATTCGAACAGCTTTCACCAAAACGCAGCGTTTACTCTTCTTTTCGCGACAAAACACGCAACGCTAAGGGAAAAACAGATCTCTATCAAATTCACTCTAAACCTCAACATATCTCGACCATATTTCACCCGAAAAACACAAACTAAAATCTGGACAATTCCAACTAGAGATCTGAATATTTTCCAAATCAGATTTCACCAAAATTTGAAATTCCAGAAATCTAAATTCTTAATTCTCGTGACTAATCTAACTCAAAATCCGATTAATCACTAATTAGAATTCTGAATCCTCACAATGGTGGGCGAGCTGACGTTCTTTCTGGGATTACAAGTGAGATAGCTTGACAATGGAATCTTCATTAATCAAGCAAAATACACGAAAGAACTGCTGGAGAAATTTGGCATGGACAACTGTTCCGCAGCAGCTACCGCGATGAGTGCTTCTATCAAGTTAGATAAAGATGAAGCTGGAACTGCCATAGAGGTATCTTTGTATCGCGGTATAATTGGCTCCTTGCTATACTTAACTGCTAGCAACCAGACATCATGTTTGCTGTCTGTATGTGTGCTAGATTTCAAGCAGAGCCAAACAATCACATTATATCGCAGTGATAGAATTTTAAAATATTTAAAAGGAAATTCCAATGTGGGTCATTGGTATCACAAAGACTCCAGCTTTCAACTAATAGGCTATAGTGATGCAGACTACACAGGATGCAGGATTGATCGGCGAAGCACAAGTGGGACTTGCCAATTCTTAGGAGATCGATTGATTTCGTGGTTTAGTAAAAACCAGACTTCAATTGCAACGTCCACAGCTGAAGCAGAGTATCTAGTGGCTGGAAGCTGCTGTGCTCAGATCTTATGGATTCAACATTAGGTCAAGGACTATGGAATTGATGCTTCCAAAGCTTCTATTCTGTATGACAACACCAGTGCCATCGCGATCACCCAGAATCCTGTGTTGCACTCTAGAACAAAGCATATCGATATCAGACATCACTTTATAAGATATCATGTGCTCAAGAGTTTAGTAAAAACCAGACTTCAATTGCAACGTCCACAGCTGAAGCAGAGTATCTAGTGGCTGGAAGCTGCTGTGCTCAGATCTTATGGATTCAACATTAGGTCAAGGACTATGGAATTGATGCTTCCAAAGCTTCTATTCTGTATGACAACACCAGTGCCATCGCGATCACCCAGAATCCTGTGTTGCACTCTAGAACAAAGCATATCGATATCAGACATCACTTTATAAGATATCATGTGCTCAAGAAGGACATCCGGCTGGAATATGTGCCAACAGATCAGCAAGTTGCTGATATTTTCACAAAACCCCTACCGAACGCTAAGTTTTCATATTTTCGAAATATTCTTGGTCTTTTAGAATTGCATTGATCTGTTTTTGTGCTAGAATATTGCAGGTTGAACATTTGTTGTTTACGACAGATCTGAGTCCACTGTTCAGGGGGAACAACGTGGATCTTTCAGATGTGGTAAACCTTCAGACTTGGGAGGACCTCAGCTTTAGGGGGAACAACAAATCTGAATTAATAAGTGCTGAGTCAGCTGAATGCGTGAGATATGAATCCATTCAGATTTCACGTATATACAGTGGATGCTTATAAGTGGTCCGATCTGGTAGTACCTCAGCTGGTATATCAATTAGTTTCAGATCTAAGGTTGTGACGTAACTATAAAATGGCGCTTGTTTTTCAATTTTTACCTTAATGGTTAAAATTCAAAATGATTTCGAAAATGCTTTCCAAATCTTTATCGCGCCATCGGATGATTGACACTGTCATCATGCGAAACGTCACATCCAAATGGTAATGTGTACCGTTTCATCTTCCGGTTCACTTTCCTTGTTTATATTATGTCGTTTCGATTTCACTAACCCTTACCTTGCGCAAAATACACTATTCCTTTCCAGTGCTTCTTGCTTGCAGATAATCTATTCTTCAGCGTATTCTTCCTAAATCAACCTATCAGCAATGGCATCTTAATTGATCAACAATGCTATTAAGGTCTACTTTGGCTCAGTACTAGGAATGGAACACGAGGGGATGGTTGCTATGTTCGAAGCCCTTGTGTCATCTGGACTCAGCGGGTTATTGGGATGTTCCTCAGCCATTTATGAAGCTGCTCTGGTGGAGTTCTTCCACAACGCTTCAGTCAGGTACGGTAAGGTTGTTAGTACAGTTCAATGGAAACCAGTTTCTATTTCAAAAGAATTGTTTGCTGGAACCTTTGATTTGCCGTTGGAAGGGTTGACTGATCTGCATGAGGTGCCAAAGATCTGGTTTTGAAAGCGAGGAGTGCGTTCTCATATGATGGTAAACAGCTAAGCACCTCTTGTAAGAAGAGGGAGATGACGTTCGAGTTTCGACTGCTGAATGATATCTTGGCAAAATCTGTGACTGTGAAGGCTGGGTAATTTGATGATGTAGCCCATGAGAGATTCTTGATGATGTCTTCTATTCATGGGGGCGTTCCGGTCAATTGGGTAAGATTTTTGTTTAATATTTTCAAGGATATGGTAACCCCTACCTCAAAACAAGCACGAGGATATGCGGTGCAGATCTGTATTCTGTTGAAAAATGCCCCAGATCTGGAACTGGGTGAATCAAAAGAATTCCCACCTCTTAAGATTCTAACTGCCAAAACTGTTGGCACGTATATTGCCAAAAACAAGAATATTTTTGTTGATGAGGATGAGCTAGAGGTGGAGAAACCAGCGGAGAAAAAGAATGCAGTGTCTAAGAAGAGACCTGCTACTACTGTTGAAGCACCAGTTGTTAAGAGGAAGAGGACAACGGGGAGACCTTCTCCAGAAGCTAAGAGTTTGGCACTTGGGACAGTAGCGCAAAAGGCTGTACCTATCCAAATGGTATCAGCTGTGACCCCTCCTGCTCCAAAACGCAAAGCACCGAAGAGGAAGTTGAAGCTGTCAGTGGGTTCTAAAGATGAAATTGTTGAGAAAGAACCAGATGTGGACAGTGTTGTAGAGCAACAGAGGGAAAAGACAACTGCCTGATGACGTGGATACGATTATTGATCAAGTTATTACTGAAACAACGAAGATGGAAATAGATATGGAGGAACCATCGTTGACCAGATCTGATGATATAGTAGTTTTGGACACTGAGCGCTCGGTTGCTGTCAATGATAAGGATGATAATCTTGATAGAGCTGAAAATGAAATTGCTAGGAAAATGGCATCTGCTACTGCACCGACACAGTTTCTTAAAGAGCCTTTGAGATCTGGGGAGGATGACGACATGTCTGGGCTTAAGCAACCAAGTAAGATAAGTGAGCCTGCAGCAGCTGAGAAGAACAAGGAGATCGTGTCAGGCCCCGTGCTAATCAACTAGGATTAACAATACAATTACGCACATAATCGCGGAAGCATAAAATAGGGTTTAAAAATTGTTTAAATGTTTGGGCCTGAACAATAAAACATTAGTTCAAACTAATACATACTCAAAATAGGATTTACTCAAAATCCAAAAAACAGACAAGTAATCAATTAAACTCAAATGAGATCCCCAAAATACATAAAAAACTCATGCCACCCCTGGTTCAATAAATAATATAAATTCACTGGGACTCAACCAAACGGGGATCTACTAGCTGAATCTCCGCTCTGCCCAGCCAGATTACCTGTAGCTCCTACAATGGGCAACACAGACCGAAGAACACAAAAGCAGGAAAAGAAATACGAGGTCAAACCTCAGTACGAAGAGCACTAAGAAAACAGCAACTCATAAACATGTAGTAAATCAAAGCATGAATCATTTTTTTATCATCACAATATCTTTCTCTCAATTATTCTATTCTTGGATATGGATAATCGTTAGAATTTTTTCAAAATAAATATTCTATATTTTTATAGAAAGAAATGGAATTCTTTTGTCTCAAAATATCAATAATATTCATTTCTTAAAGTTCCCCCTTTCGGTCATTCATCGAAAGGGGCACTTTAAGAAATTTGATGAATTGATAGATCTGGAAACAATATTTTTTATTATTTCTTGATTCATGCATGAGGGCTGTCAAAGAATCGGTCAATCTAGGCCAACGAGTCAGCTGGCAAATCAAAAGCGAGCCTCTATACCACGCACCACCAATCAGCCGGTGGAAATCATCGATCCGTGATCTTCAGGGCTGGCTACTCAATTACCCATCACAGCTCGATGGTATTCAGACACGACCAATCAGTTGATCACCACTCCGATGATAGCGTTCGACCTTTCAGGCACGACACATCTTTCTGCCGATCACAACGTGGCTATTTCTCGGGTTCTCAATCAATCAATAGGCTCAATATGTATGCATGTATGCCACGAAATTCAAATCTGATTTCAACATGCACAATTTACGTAAACAGAACACATACATTCAGGTATGAGCCACATAATCACGTAAAGCACAATAGTCACAAAACAGATTCCACAGAGCATCATTCATGCTTCAAAACACTACACACTTATGCCAAAGCTGTAATCAGAAGCTCAATTCGTACCTCTGGTCTCAGAACAGATCTCACCAGTGCAAGGCAAACTCAGCCTTCTCCAATCTTTTCCTTCGCTGATCTCGACAAACACAGTAGGAACTGTCTGGAAACTCAAATCCATAAGCTCAAACGAACAAAGGAATTCTCGGGTCAACTGTCGCAGAAATTCACGAACACTGAAATACCTTCATGCTCCTCATACACGTCAACTCAGGTCGCCTAATTGGTAACAATTGAAAGGGCTAAGGGAGACGAGTTCAGCGCCACCCACCTTGCTCCAAACTACGACGGAAATCGACGGTAAATCGGAGAAATAGTGCTCGATGAACAGTAAGGGTTTCGAGGGTGTCGGGGAAGGAGATAGGAAATATCGAGTTCGAAAAAATGCTAAGTGTCGATCAGCACTCTCATTTAAATCCTCAAATAAAAATCTACAATGCAAGTCAACACCGACTTAATCAAATCTCAGTATCAGATCCTAAATCTAACAGATCTTGGCGATAAGGCTCAAGTCCTCGAATCTGGTCCCGCGCTACTCACAAATCTGCCTCGATAAGTCTATCGCACACAACTAAATGAAACAGCGTCACATCAAGGGTTCCTGCTAACTAGGAAAAACGATGTCGCACTTCTCCACATCTGAAACAGAATCCAGCACTCGCTGCTGCTCACGCACATCCAGATCTGAATAATGCTCACAGCAACAGTCAACTCAGCAACGCTGACCAACACGTGGCACCTTCTGTGCCAACTCTCACATCTGTGCTCACTCGCTACACAACACACAGTTGACCCGCGTTGACATCTGGTCACGCCACTGAACAGACTTCACCCACTAGCGAGACATCTGAAATAACAAAATGACGACGCATCACTTCTCACGCCATACCCGACTACTCAGATGTCACCCGCTAACACCTCAACTAAGTATTCACATCCGAATACTTACTGGAATTAGATCTCTATCGAAAGACTCAACAAATAAACTCCAAATTCAACACAGATTTCTCCCGATAGCGCCTAGCGAATCAAAGCTGTACAGTTCTATGTCAAATCTGAAAATCACCAACCAGATTCGACAACATTCTCAAAATCTGAAATTCGAAAATCCATAACTCCCGTGACTAACCCCAAACCAAATCTGATTACCCGATTAATCACCAATTTTTGAATCTCAATCCTCATAGATCGAGCCAGTGGCTACTAAGGATTTGAGTCTGGCAAAGAGTGTTGCGACGATGACTGACTCTGAGGACACAGATCCCTTGAGTAAGGTTCTGGAGCTTACAGACAAATCGAAGTCTGATGAAGGGTCGATGTCCATCGAAGATATTTTGAAACTAATTTTCTGAGGACATGATGTTGCCATCCGTGACAGCTGCATAGATTACTAGAATAAAGTTCGGAAATGGCATTGAGATTCCAGGAGTTAGCGAAGGGGATTGGTACAAGGTCAATCTCCCTCAGGTTGCTATATACATGATGTTGCCATCCGTGACAGCTGCATAGATTACTAGAATAAAGTTCGGAAATGGCATTGAGATTCCAGGAGTTAGCGAAGGGGATTGGTACAAGGTCAATCTCCCTCAGGTTGCTATATCCGACAAGGGGAAGGCACCTCTTGTTGATAAGGATGAAATAAAAGGGCATCCGGCCCGGGAGATGTTCAGTTTAATTTGTACGGACATAGATTTCCTTGTACAGCTTAGGCAAAAGGTAATAACAGATGTTGCCTCATTCTTTCATTCTTTCAGTTTGCGAATATTACCCGTTTTGGATTCGATTAAAGATATAATTGCCAAAGAAGAGCAGATTTTAGCTTGGGCCGAGACTGATTCGTTAGAGACAGCTGTGAGGAGGCGGGAGTATATAATTGCTAAATACAGATGATTTTGACAAAATTTTTGGAAGCTCATCGCAAGAACTTCAGATCCGGTCAACCCATGATCCCCATTGATCTTCAGATCATAGACTTGCTCTCAGATGCTCATCTCTTTGCATTAGATACAGTATAGACTCAGATGAGAATACACGGACTGAAGTGGGAAGGGATGTGTAGCTCAAGCCTGTTTGAAGGAGAAAGTAGAGATAGTGGTGAAGTTATTGCCCGATCAAATATGAACATCCGGTCTTCTTGTTGGATTTGAGCCATGATCTTGGTTAACGGATCCTGGATCATCCATGAAGAAGGAGATTTTTGGAAACGCCTACCCAAGCCTGTTATTTCTCTCGAATGGGAAATATCACCTCAACGGCAATTTGTGGATACTCTAGCCCCAGTCAGTGATTTTTTCAAGATTATTCACAAACGATAGGCTGACGTCTGTATAGAAGTTGTACAGTTTTCTGTTTTTGGCCTTTTGCAACCAGTTGGTTCGCACAATTTTTGCAGAGCCTTAGTTTTTAGAGGTACAGTTAGAGATTTAGAATTAGACCCAACAAAGTTTTGTGGCGTGTTTTAGTGAGGTCCAGATGTACAACTTAATTCTTCTGATTCTAGTTCTGGTTCCATTCATCCAGATCCTACAGAATCTGATAGTTTTTCTTGGCGCAATCCAGATACATTTTTGAATTCTCCAAGTCCGAGTATTTCTACTGACTCTCCTATGCATGTCACTACCGATGACATTCCTTTGGGTGTAGAGACAGCCGTTGACCAGATCTTGATGCCTACTGCTATTGTTACCCCGCAAGATTTCACAGAGTCCTTGGCACAACTCCGAGCTTCAGTCAATCAAATTCAAATTGAGCGAGTGCAGAAAAGGGATGATGTAGAAAAGCTCAAGGACGTGCTTCTACTACACATCAGAGGCCTTGAGCAGCGGTTTATCGAGATTTTAGAACAACAGGACAGGACCTATCAAGGTCTGTTTGCCAATGTTCGACAAGAAGTTCAGCTTCAAAAGGCCGCCCTGTCCCTTGAAATTATGGAATCTCGACGGAAGCTACAATCTCAGCAGGTTTCTTTGTCTCAGGACATGGATGATAAATGGAAGGGGATCCAAGACCAGCAAGCTGCTCTTTCCAATGATTTAATGGAATTCCGTGTGCAAGCACAGGAAAATTTTAATACCCTCACCTCTCAGTTGTCAGAGCTTTTTGATTATATCAATAGAGGTGGTGATGCCAAAAAGGGGAAAGGAAGTAGCAGCCGAGGTCCGCAGCCTCCTACAGATGATAGATCCAGACCTGGTTCTGGAGACAGTAGTAGAGGCAGAGGCAGTAGGAGTGAACCCGCTAGGAAACGAGGTGGTGGTCTCATAGAAGAGACTGGAGATATTGTATTGGAGGGAGCAGATTATTGGATAGATCTGGACAGTTGCATCTTTTAACAGTTTTTCAGTTCTTTGTACAAATCTCTTGTACTTAGAAGTTTTTGAATATATAGCAGACTTGGAGAAATTTATTTTTTGTCTCATTTAAGTCGTAGGCTGCTAAGTTTTGTCATCACCAAAAAGGAGGAAATTGTTAAGATACAATTTATAATTTTTGGTGATAACAAAAACAAGATAAGAACTGAATCTTAAAAATCAGATCTGGACAGTTAGTTATTGTGGTTAACAGTTAAGTATTTTCATATTCGAAAGCTTTGGGAACAGTTTATGCAGATTTCACTTATCGGGTTGAAGATTTCGAATCAGAGCTTATCAGATTTGAGTATTCGGGTTATTTCAGTTATCGGGTCAGGATTTCAGATTTGGAGGTATCAGATTTGATTCAGAGGCTACAGTAACAGATTCGGTTATGTTTATTCAGAGTATTTCAGATGTTATTTATCAGTATCATATCAGATGAGAATCAATCAGATTTGAGTATTCAGATATATAGAGAAATTCAGATTTCAGTTAGAAGCCTATCAGATTTGAATTAGAGGTTACGGTAACAGATCCGGGTATATGCGTTCAGATGTGAACAAACTCTACACAGGGTTCTTCAGACTTCAGATTTGATAGCGTTTCAGTATTACAAGAAGAGCAGTACAATTTTCAGATACGACAGAGAGCATTGATTCCATAATAGTACAAAGAGGGATACTTTCAGATGTGACGGCTATATGTGTACAGAGATATATTTGTGGGTATTCACTAAGAGAGCAGTTTTTTTTTCAGACTTCAGTACGTCAATAGATGTGAGCTTTGGATGTCTTCAGATATTATCAGTTGACTAATCGATAGACATCAACGGTCGCAACTTGAATTAAGGAAACAAGATCAAAGCTATTTTGAGTAAAATCGTGCATTAAGCAGAGTGATTGATACACTATTTATTGATACGCTGTTTACCCAGTTTGGTAAATAAGTCAATCAAGCCTTGACAGCGCATATTACCTCGTGCATAGCGTTAATGGAGATACTATGAAGATATGCAAAGGGATTTGTTTGTACTGACCGTTGAGATTGAAGAGTATAAATAGTCGAATATTTCAAATGAAGAAGCTCTCGGTCGATTTGTTCTCAAATACTCTTACGCTCTCAAAATTTCTGGGAATACTCAAGTGCTCAAAAATATTCTAGTCCCAGTGTTTAATCTCGAAGAACATCCCCTTGTTCTTATTTGATTTATCTTTGAGATATCTACAGTACTCAAAATATTTTATTCATTGTATTATTCAAATTGATTCTGTAACAAACAAACGTGCTACATGAAGCCATTTGAGAAAATTACATTCGATTGTAAACCGCAATGTTATCTGCGTGTAGTTGGAGTTTCTAGGAGTTCACTTGGAGCGAGGCTCAGTGATCGGGTGTATTCAGAGGCTATGTACATCAAAGTCTTCTAGTGGAACCTTCCTGCAAAGAAAGAAGGGGAGACGTAGGATCTTCAGATCCGAACTTCCAAAAACAAATTCTCGACCTTGCACGTTTACTTATTGCACTGCATTCATTTTATACTGTTCACTATTTGATCGACTTCTTTACGCACAATATTTTTTAGTCGAGAAAACAGATTTGAACTGGGATCCTCAGATCTGGTAACTCGGATCTGAGTTAAGCGAGGCGCTTGTAAAATCGTTTTTAAAGGTTTCGAAAAATTAAATCCAAGGAGTTCATTCAAACCCCCCCCCCTTCTGAACTTCTAGGCCTATTTTTCGATCCTAATTGATCCTATCACATTCACCTCTTCTCCCTGATTTGGTTTGTTTGACGCAATGAGCCGAGTGGGTATCACCAATGCACTCATGAGCTTGGGGCGCCAGCGGGTTGAGTTGGAATTCTGGTACTGTGTGTGAGCTGAGTGGGTAGCCCCCATGCACTCACATGCATTGTGGCCACTATGTTGTTGATTCCAGCAGAGTTGTTGTTCTTTGAGCTCTGTGGATAATTTTTGTTTCGACCGTCAGCTGTTTAGCTATTTTATTTGAGCTCCGTAGATCCCTGTTTGGTTGTTGATTTGAGCTCCTTTGATTCCTCATGTTATCATACATCGCATATCAATTATATCTTGTGCTATCTACTTGCTATTTTATGATTGCTCTTCGTATTGGGGTTTGACTCCTGTCCCTTTGGGACTGTTTGTGTAACGCCCCAAAATCCATAGGACCACATTTATACATTTTATTGATCTCATGGGCCAAATTGGCAATTTTAAATGTTAGGTATTTGCTGATTTATTGATGTTAGCAAATAAGATGCGCTGCGGCTGGTACCAGCAGATGACTCCAAAGAGTGATGCACGAGCTGGTTTAAATGGATCGAAAAATATTTTAAGGAGGTGAAATGATTTCTTTTGGAAAAGGTTTGGTACTTTATAAATTAAAATGGTTAGAAGGGAGTTTTTATTAAAATACTGCAACTTGTTTAAAGTGTGTCATGCTAAATATTACAAGTAGCTTGCCAATAATCCCTTCGGTATTTAAACCTGTTTTTGAAGAAAGATCTTTATCATTTTCAAAGAATTCCTCCTGTGTTCTTCAAAATTATTTGCAGAGAAGTTCGTGTATTGCTCAAGGGGAAGAATTCTGCAGGGATCAGCTGCTGCTGCAAAGCTATGGTTAAGGCAAGTAAAAGCTGTTTCTTGACTCACCATTTAAAGCATATATTCATGTTTTTGAGTCTTCTTGCCTATATGTTATTGTAAGTTTTGAAGTTCATGTTTTAAAATGTTTTAAACATGAAAAAGGAAAGGAAAGATGGGTTCGAAAATGATATTTTGATGTTTATGATGTATTCCAGAAAGTTTATGATGTTTTAAAAGTACTGAGGATTTGAGTTTATTCCTAGAACGATTATGAATGTTCTTCGCTCAGTAGTTGTAATATCAAGATTTGATAACGGTGTAATCTGTAGTTGCTAGCTGAATCATTGTAAAGTATGGTTTGATAGGCAACGACGGATGGCATAGTTGTTGTTTTGATGTTACAAATGTCGAGTTATGTTCCTGCAGCTGCATCTCCTTGTTAAGATTCAACAGCTGCATTGTTATAATGCTCACGAATGTTCTTCCTTTTTGTTGTAATATCGGGATATGATGATTGGGTAATTGGTAGTTGCTGGTTGAATCAGTACAAAGTCTGGTTTAATAGGCGACGGCTGGTAGCGCGATCATTGTTTCGATATTACAAGTGTTTCGTAAAATTAGCAGATGCACTGTTCATCAGCAGGTGCATCTTTCCTTGTTAAAATTAGCAGTTGCACTTCTTTGTTGAAAATCAGCAGCTGCATTGTTATCGTAAAAACCAACAGTTGCATTTCCTTTGTTAGATTTCAGCTGTCGCATTTTTTGAGTTCAGTAGTTGCGACCAGCAGTCGCACTATTTTATGTTCAGCTGTTGCATATTTTATTGTTCATCAGCTGATAGTTTGTTCATCAGCTGATAGTTTTCTCATCAGCAGTTTCATTGTTTTCATAAAATCGGCAGATGCACTGTACATCAACAGGTGCATTCCTATTGAAACATTTCAGTCGTTGTATTTCTTTCATAAATTCCAGTTGGTGCACTGTTCACCAACAGGTGCATTTCTTTTGCTAAAACCAGCAGGTGTATTTCTTTGTTAACACCAGCAGGTGCATTCCATTGTGATAGTTCAGCAGTTGCTTTATCCGTTTCCAAGCACTGTTCATTTCAGCTGGTATTAGTCTTGCGACTTGTACTATTCATTTATATATACGTGTTAGCGCTTTTTCTTACAACTGGTTGATCAGCGTATTCCTTGCGACTGATCGATGCGCTAACAACGTCGTTTCTTTAAGTCATAAAAATATCAGCAGATAGTCTTGTCATCCTATCTGTTATTTAATTCAACGACATCGTTTCATTTAAATACGATTGTCTTAGTAGGAGATCTTGCAGCTGGTTTCTGTTTATTCCAGCTGGTTCATTTTAGCGATATTTGCGAACAGCAGAGATCTGTTCGTTTCATAAGTGCTGTTCCATTCTCTTGCGACTGGTTTTCTTTTCACCAGTTTCATTTCAACGATATGTTTCCAAAGTCGAATTCGATACTCAGTAAAGTTTTAAAAATGACAAACGTTGTAACCGCAATTGCAATATATCTATAAGACTTGTTTTCCGCAATATATGTTTCCAGCAGTTGGCGCCGTAATTAGTATTGTGTCTGTGTCTAGTTTGTGTTTCGAGTTTTGTTTCAAGTTATAGGAGATACAGCCTATAGCGAATTATCTTTTAGCCCTTCTTTTATTCGAAAATTTTTATTCACCCCAAACTCGTGACCCCGTGGGTTCGGGCGTCATAACATGGTATCAGAGCAACGTTCCTGAGATAAACACACTCACCAACAGCTGGATCAAAGTTCATCGTCTGTTCTTCTATTGTGAGTTTATTTTCAGAGCATTGTCTTTTATTTTAGCATGTTCTGATTTATGCATGTGGTGGATTATGGGCTATAGAATATAGAATGTCAGGAAGAGGAAGAAGTAGAAGGAATATCCCTCTAGAAGAAACTGATAGTGA
This sequence comes from Dorcoceras hygrometricum, assembly GCA_001598015.1. NCBI lineage: Eukaryota > Viridiplantae > Streptophyta > Magnoliopsida > Lamiales > Gesneriaceae > Dorcoceras > Dorcoceras hygrometricum. The sequence goes on from KQ994519.1 coordinate 102,059, forward strand.
TAATGTTGGGGAACCACGGTGGATCCGGATCACGCCTCACGGCGAGGCAGCGGAAGAACAAAAATTGGGCCGGGAGACGATCAATACAATTCAATAAACATGCAAGCTATGACCATTCATAGGGTGTTTTCGTTGATTACCTTGCTGGCAACTCGTGCCTGGCTCCGACCAGTTTCGCGAGGAAACCGACACTTCACGGTAGGCGGCGGTAGATTACGTCAATCAGGTCCACGACCGGAAGCGAGACTCCTTCGTCCGCCTGCACTAGAAGGCCTGACGAGATCAGCGCGGACGGATTCTCCTCGTCAAGTTTGCCGGAACAAATTCCGGCGAAGCGGCGGCGGCGCAAGGCGGCTTTTGAAGAGAGGAGGGGCGGCGGCTACTTAAGCTCTAGGGTTAGGGTTTGTGTCAAGTGTTGTGTGTTATTATGAAGCTTAAGTCTACATTAAGTAGACTTAATGATGGACTTGGACCGGTTCAACGGGCCCGGGTCCAACGGATGAACATTCAGTTCATCCCCATCACCGTGAATTCATCATAACTCCGATCGTCGATCGACTCAGTATCCAAAACTGAATACCATGATCTGGAAAACCATTTTTCAGAACCCCAATGCAAAATGACCGTTTTGCCCCTCAACAGCGGGAAATCACGATTTGACCCCTGTTTACTTTTAGGAAGTCGCACTCCCCAAAATCCTCTTCCCATGCTCAACACATTGAGCTCAGTATCCGTGCGGGAATCTCGAATCCAGTACTTGTGTGACCCTCAATGGTTCAGGGAAACAGCTATCCGTGGGCCCACAACCATTGCGGCTCCGGAATCACAATTCCGGACTTGCCCATCGGATCATGGTAAGAGCGTCTAGCAACATCGCCCCATGATCCCCTAGGTATCACTGATAGTGCCTGCAAGAACCAGTTGGTCGTGGTTAGCGTACAGTACGGTCCTTTAAATCCATATATCCCGATCAGATCAACGACCATTGGTAAATCGAGAGTCGCTAAAGATCCGATAGCTATCCATACATCTTGGAGATCGAATAGTGACATCGCGAGTGTAACTAGGTAAACACATTTACCTAAAACACTTCTAGTACTCTGGCCAGAGATTTATACACTATTATCCCCTCAGATAGCATAGGATATCCACGCATGTCTGCGAGCGGTGAATCCTCGACAACGATGCATCGACTCCTACATGCATCGGGGTCTCACCCAATCCCGCCGCCTGATGACCCCAAGTGAGTCGGCAAACAGGTCAAAATGAGAC